>JAOTQJ010145870.1:0-10418 GCA_025642045.1 Solanum sejunctum | reverse complement strand
CTTCCTTCCATATTTAGGACACACCTCTATAGAAGCCATTACACCCAAACCTTGAGTCCTAGGGAAGTCATTGCGCAAATCCCCTATTAGTCGTATGGCAAGATCCTTGGCTTTGGTGAAATCTAGCACCTTTTTGGAACTTACTACCACATTGGGCCCTCTTGCCCTGATGGCCCCTCCTCTTTATCCATTTCTCTTCTTCCATTTGCTCGTCATAGGTCATCAACCGAGGCATGTCCATATCACTAATAAGTAAAGTGGACCGGCATTCTTAACTTACCAGGTCAAAAAACCCCATAACAAACTTATTCATCCTTGACCTAACATTGGTCACCAAGTGAGGAGCATACTTTGAAAGTTGATTAAATTTGAGGGCATACTCACTCACACTCATACCACCTTATTTCAAGTTCATAAACTCAACCATGTTTTCTTCCCTAAGCTCAAGAGGGAAGCAGTGATTAAGGAATACCGATTTGAATTCCTCCCAAAGCACAACATAGCCATTACGCTTCTCACACTTCCATTGATCAAACAAAATTTGAGCCACCCCCTTGAGTTGTCAAGCTGCCAACTCCGCCTTTTCATTTGGTCCAACACATATGATAGAAAAGATTTTGTAGATATCATCGATAAATTCTTGTGGATCTTCATCCACCTTTGACCCATAGAAAACCAGAGGATTCATCCTTATGAAGTCCCTTACCATAACTCCCGGGGTAGTACCATAAGGGGCTTGGGCCCCTTGTTGGACTTGGTTGGCCACCACTTGGGCAAGAATAGTAAGGGCATCCCAAAAATTGACCATTGGTAGGTTGCTCGTAGGGATTTTGGGCCTATCTTCCTCTAGTATTTGGCATGATCTAGCATAGCAAAGAACAACTGTTAGGGGAAAATACTTACTACCACTCTGTAGTACGACTTAGGGCATAAATAAGGGAAATATATCCTACAATGCCTCATAGCCTCCTATCCATAGTCATGATGCACTTCATAACTATGAATAGGACTCTAATTGATATGGTGTGTTGGACTCCGAGGATCTATCAACCTAGTGTTTTGATACAATATTTGTTACTACTGAGCCTCGGGCCTAGATGTGACCGGCGAATGAGAAACCCAAAGGAACTCCAAATAAGCCTCATAGCATATCATTGCACATCCTTGGTAACGGAATAATTAAATGACATTTGAAGAACAGAAATAAGGGAAAAAGGGGCTAAGGGAGGACTTGTCATAACATAGAGTCAAAGAGATATTAGAATCAACTAATGGCATAAATATATAGCTTTGTACAATAACACCTCAACTACATAGATAATAGCGGGGGCAAAGATATACAACTGGCTCTCCCTCATAGTCATAGGTAGATGATAAAGTAAAGAGAATCTTAATACATAGTTATAGCAACATTGAATAAGGACCCCGAAATAGAGGACTCACTAACAAGCTTGGAATAGCACCGCCTAACCACATGGAGGAGGAGGATGAATTCGGGCACCAGTTCTTCTATGGTGACATCAGGTAGGCAAGAGTATGCGTTAGTACGTTCGAATGTACTAAGTATGCAGGATGAAATGCAACAAGGAATAGGCATCACAACCACAATGCATGTCAATACACAATAGGCATAATATAGTAATATGGCATGTATTCAATGCTAGAGTGAAATATGCTTGAGTAAATCATGCTCGTACAAAGTATCATATGTGAAGAAGAGACCAAACTAGCTTTCCAACCTTGGTTGGTTGATGATGGTCACGCCCCAATCATCCTAGGTGATAACGTATAAACCCCTCACATGGTTGATGTTACTCACATCCCAATCATCCTAGGTGGTGTGGTATAAACCCTTCACATGGTTGGTGAGTACAAACCCCCAACTCGATTGATGATGGTCAGACCCTAATCATCCTAGGTGGTGAAGTATAAACCTCTCACATGGTTGATGAGTACAAACTCCCAACTTGATTGATAATGGTCACACCCCAATCATCCTAGGTTGTGAAGTATAAACCCCTCATATGGTTAATCGGGCTCTTATCCCCTCGCATTGGGCATGGTCTAGTGCAACACTTTATATAGGATTAATCATAAACTCTAATGAAACACTTCGTGCAGGAATAATCATGTAAATATGCTCATTTCATCATCATAACATCATTAATATCATTTCTCATGCTTTAGACCTTAAATTTCTCAAGAAAGCATGACCCAAACGTTTTATCAAACACCTTGGGGGTGTGTAATAGGGGTAAAAGAGCATGCAATTTAGAGATAAAATTATACAAGAAAATTAGTGGTAAAACCTTCAATTAATACCTTGCAACACCCAAAGATATTCATATAAAATCTCCTCATCACTTCTAACATTAGACCGAATATTTGAAGATCAAAATATGCTAAAATAACCATAATTTCGTGAACTAAAGTGGTTGTGTAGTAAAATTCTCAATATACAAGACCGACATGTAAAATCAACTTAAACTCATGCAATATTAATTAAAAGATTGTATAGGCACCGTGGGTGGAAGGACCCAATGGTTCAACACTACATACCTTAGGTCGAGATTTGCTTAGAATTGAGATTGGGAAGCATGGAGGCTTGGGAATGATCTTCGAATCCAATCTTGTTCTTAGGTTTCCTTGAAATTGAATTGGAGCTTGATGGAAACTCTTGATAGGATTTTAGAGAGTGATTGAGATGAGATTAATGAAATGGGGTCCTTAAAATTAGAGTTTACGTCTTCTAGGATGGTTAAAATAGCCCAAAAAGTAAAAAAGGGTCATTAAGATAATTAGCATTTATGAAAATACCATTAGTGAACGGATGGAAAAAATGGCAAAGTGTCATTTCACTAGAGACTTCACTGGCCGTGTGGCACTCCATGGGTCCTGTGGAGTACCTATGTGAAGTGCCTTAGTGAAAAAAATGGAAGTTGGGAAACTTGGAAAAATTGACATCTTGTCACTTTGACGACCATTTTCATGGACAATGTAGTGTTACATGGACCATTTACTAGTCCATCCCACCTCGCTTAGATAAGAAAATGTTGTTGGCCACAACATGCCCAGGTGACACAGCCCATACCACTTCAGACATGCCATACAAGACCATATTGTCCGTATGGGTGCCCATGGGGCTTCATTGCACTGGAGGGTCTTACAAAAATAGTCATAACTCCTTTATCCGACGTCAGAATAAGGTGAAACAAAGTGCATTGCAAAGACAACTCAGAGTACTTTCATTACACTTGTCATGGTCCATCTATTTCCAAATACACCAAGATTTATGGTAGTGTAAAGGTAACCCTTATATGAAACAACACCCTTATATGGAGATAAGTCTTGAACTATTTTAGGTAGTAGGAGTTTCCAATGAGTCCGTACACCCCCAACCTAAATAAGTGAGGGTTGAAACATGGATACACAAGAGCATAAAGTTATAGGGTGTCACACCTCTCATGCCTCCTCACTAATACACCTCTCTCAAATCTCTAGATATCTTAGTATTCCCGGGGTGAATAGAGTAAAAAGAACCATGAGCCTCATCAAGAATCTTTTCTCTCAAGCCATCAACACAAGGCACACACCACCTAACTTGGTATCTAAGGGTACTATCTCCACCTTGGGAGAAAAACTCCACCTGACCATCTTTTACCAATGCCTTCAAGTCTAACAAAGTGGGGTGAAGATCTTGTTTACACCTCCTCAACTAATGAAGATTTGGAACCATCATCAACACCACCACCATTATTAGCCTCTTCCAACAAAACTCCCTATTTAGCCAACTGGTGGACCTCCTTAGCCATGACTAAGCCCCCACCATCAATATAAGCTAGGCTACCCATAGATACCCTACGCAAAGCATCTGCCACAATATTAGCCTTAACAGGATGATAATGCACACTCATATCATAATCCTTAAGATGTTCTAACCACCATCTTTGCCTCAAGTTGAGATCTTTTTATGTGAAGACATATAGGAGACTCTTATGATCGGTGAACACATAAACATGCACTCAATACAAATAAATAATGATGCCATATCTATAATGTAAATACCACGAGCGTTAGTTCAAGATTATGGGTAGGATAATTCTTTTCATGTACTTTGAGTTGCCTAGAAGCATAGGCTATCACCTTCCCATTATGCATTAAAACAGACCCCAAACCAACTTGGGAAGAATTACAATATACAATAAACCCTTTTCACACTTCTGATAGACACAAAATAGGAGTGGACAAAAGTTTATCTTTCAAGGTTTGGACACTCTTTTCATAGTCATCAGTCCACACAAATTTGGCTTTCTTTTGAGTCAGCTTGGTTATAGGGGAAGCAATAGAAGAGAACCTATTTACAAACCTCCGATAATAACCCGCTAAGCTCAAGAAGCTCCTAATATCCGACGGGGTCAATGGTCTAGGGCAATTTCTAATCACATCCATCTTTTTAGGGTCCATGTTAATACCATTCCTCGATACCACATGATCTAGGAAGGCAACCTATTTTAACAAAAATTTACATTTTTCATACTTGACATACAATTTTTCTTCCCTTAATCTTTGTAGAACTACCTTCATGTGACCCATATGCTCCTCCTCACTATATGAATAGGTCAAAGTGTCATCAATGAAGACAACATAAAACAAATCAAGGTAGGGTTTAAAGACCTGACTCATAAGATCCATGAAGATAGCTGGTGCAATGGTCAATCCAAAGGATGTGACAACAACTCACAATGACCATACATAGTCAAGAGGGCCTTCTTAGGAAGATCACACTCCCTCACCTTCACTTGATGGTACCCGAACCAAAGATCAATCTTAGAGAAGTGGCTAGCCCCTTGTAATTGGTCAAACAAATAGTCAATCCTCTTGGAAGAGGATACCTATTCTTGATGGTGACCCTATTAAGTTATCGGTAGTCCATAGACATTATAAGAGACCCATCCTTCTTCTTCACAAACATCACTGGTTTACCCCAAGGTGATTGGTTAGGCCTAATAAAACCCTTCTCCAGCAAATCTTTTAGTTGCTCCTTCAACCTCCTTTAACTCTACCAGGGCCTTACAATAAGGGGAAATAGAAATGGGTTGAGTATCGGGGAGGAGGTCTAAACCAAAATCTCTTCCCCTTTCGGGTGAAACATTGGGAAGGTCATTTAGAAAGACATCAAGAAACTCATTTACCACTTGAACTAACTATTTGGGAAGGACTTTAGACTCCAAATCCCTAATACTCACAAGATAATAAAGACACCCCTTAGAGATCAAGGACACTGTAATATACCGATAACAATATGAGGTGCCTCACCCCCTCCTTGACTCCTATGACGAGCATTAAATTTAGTGTATCGTGGGATACCACATTGGACATCTTGAGCCTCTTGATCAGCATGACCACCTTGCCCTTATGGTTACTATCGTTACCTTTATTGTGATCATGTGGACAATCCATAATTTTATGGCCCATCTCACTACACCTAAAGCATGCACCTGTGTTCCTCCAACATGCGCTACTATGATTCCTCCCATATTTTGAGCACTTAGAGGAGTCACCCCATCATTTCCCCCTTTACTCTTATTGTATTTATGAGGGATATTTATTACCTTATGACCCATCTCCTCACAACCATAACAATCATTGGTACCCCTCATGCTTGGGCCATCATGGCCTCCACTACATCTTCGGCACCTAGCATAACACATCACACCACCACCACCTTTGGGACTTTGGAACTTACCCTCAAAATGGGCCCTCTTGGCCTTACTACCCCTCCTCTTACCATTTGAAGTCTCGGTGACACTCACTTATTTATTGAGTTAAGTTGTCAAGTTTGTCACCACTTTATCCAATACATATAGAGCATTGTGAACCTCTACATTTGATATATCACCATCCTGAGTAGTATGAGACATATTCTAAAACGTAATGATTAAAATAAGAAATAAGCCTTAGGGGACTTAACTCTATCGCACGACATGTATCAAAAGAACGAAAATATTTCCTAAAATGCCTCATAGCCTATCATTCATAGTTATGGCACTCTTTAAAACCATGAATAAGACTCTAATCAATGCAGTGTATTATAATCCGAGGACCATTAATAACCTAGTGCTTTGATTCCAAGTTTGTCATGATCCCAGCCTAGCACCTAGATGTGACACGGCACATGGGGAACTTGAAGGGAGCCCACGCAAGCCTCTTGAGATATCATTACACAACCATGGCCGTGAAAGCTATAAAATACAACAATAGATAGCAAATAGGGATAATAAGGGCTAAAGGACAACTTTAATATCATAAACATCAAGAGTCAAGAGAGAGTCAAAGCTCATGGCATTATATAGAACATGTCTAACAACACCTCTAATCGTAGAACTTAACGGGGACAAAGATAAGGAACCAGGGCCACCCTCATAGTCAAATATACAATAAATAAAGAGACTCATAATACATAGCATATGAACATAGACATTGTTCCCAAAATGGAGGACTCACCAACTAGCTTGAGAGAGATCGTACTAGCCACATGGAGGAGGAGGATCAAGTGGGGTTCCAGTTACTACATATTCACATCATATAGTCATAGAGTAGGTGTTAGTATGTTTAAATATACTAAGTATGTAGGATGCAATGCAACTAGAGATAGACATCATAATAAAAATGTATAATAGATAGCAATAGATAACATAATAGAAATATGGCATGCATGATCATTGCTTGAGTAAAACATGCCTATATAGAATATAATACAAGATACAAGAAGAGACCATCATTATAGAACTCGTAGGTTACCAAGGTACAAATCCATTTGGTTGGTTGGTGGATCATCACACCCTACCACCCTTGGAGATTGAGGATCTAACCCCTCAACTCGATTACCAAGGTATGAACTCCTTGATTAGTTCATGGATAGTCGCACCCTACCACCCCTTGTGATTGAGGTACCAACCCCTAAACCTATTTATTAAGGCACAACCCCTTGATTAGTATTAAGGTACAAACACCTCGACATGGTTACCCGAGCTCTTAACCCCCCGAGTAAGGCATGGTCACATTTCAACACTATATCAGAGAATATCATATACATACATTTCTTTTATCATCATAAATTCATTTAACTCATAAGACATGTATTTGACCTTTAATTCCTCAAAACACATTAGTCGGATATTTTATCAAATACTTGGAGGGTGTGTAGTGCTACTGTAACCATGCAAATCAAGAGCGGAATCATGCTAGAAAACTTAATGTACAACCATCAATAGATACTTGGTAATACCCTAAAGCAATATGCATCAAAATAATTCAACAAATCTCATAATAGATCTTAAATTCATAGCTCAAACCATGCTAAGGAAATCATAATTTCATGAAACCCCAACATAGTGTGCAGTGAAAATCATAATAAGTAAGACCCATGAGTAAATAAACTTTAAATCATGCAATTTTAGGTAAAAGAAAGCTTGGGCATCATGGGTGAAAGGAACCCATGAAAGAAACCCACATACCTTGACTTTGGTGAATAACTTGATGAACATTGGAGATGGAGACTTGAATCTTGAATGAGAACCTTAAGATCCAGATGAGTTTTGGGACTTGAAATTTGGAGGTGAAATATTGTCTAAATGTTAGAGAGAGTATTTGGGAATGTCTTGAATGATATGAAGGTGACATAAGGCTAAGTATATGTATATTTTACACCTGGGAACACTTTGGCCGAAGAAGAAAAAGTCTTGGATTGAACAAGTAAAGCAATCAACAAAATACACATCTGCACGCCTTGGCCGCGTCGCACCAGGGGCACACAAAGCTCACTGGAAATTAATTTTTGGAAAAATGAAATTGTGATTTATTTAGTCTAAAATTGGGGTTAGACCTATTCCTGCTCAATTTCATCCCATGATCATGAATATGATGTCAAATTTTTGATATCACATACAAATTTTGAGATATATGGAAAATACAATTCTAGGCACTTTCGAGGGACATTTTTGGGCAAAACTTTTCTTTTTGGTTATTTTATCACCCTAATAAGGTGATTGAGGTACATACCCTTCAACAAGGTAGTATAGGCATGTCACCGCATGACAAGGTGGTCAACGCATGTCACCTCCTCACAAGGTGGTTGGGTATGTCACCCCCCAACAAGGTGTGGTCAACTTGCAACACTATAGATACTTTTCATGGATTCAATATGTACATACATCCCGATTCATCATCATAAAGTCAGTTGACTCACAAGTCATGCAATAGATCATCAATCACTCAACATTCTTTACAAGACATTTTATCAAACACTTGGCGGGTATGTAATGCTAGTTCAAAATCATGCAATTCAAGAGTGAAATCGTATGAGAAAACACAAGGTAACTCAAACCACTAACACATAGTAAAACCCTCATGTAATATAGCTTTAAATCACTTATTAAATCTCATAATAGATCATAGATCATATGTCAAAACATTCTTACACAGTCAACATTTTCATGATACCCTAACATAGTTTATAATCAAATTCATAGTAAAAGATTCCCATATATAATCCAACTTGAAAACATGCAATTTGCATAAAAAATCGTTGGACACCATGGGTGAAAGAACCCAATGGTTGAAACCTACATACCTCACATTTGGGGATTTGAGTGAGAACTTGAAGCTTGAATGAAGTTCTTAAGATTTGAAAAAGAGTTTTGGGACACTTGAATTTGGATGAAATATTTGGATAAGTGTTAGAGAGGTTTTTAGGAGTGTCTTGAGTGATATAGAGTTGAAAAATGGCAAAGTATAGGTGTTTTTACACATAGACCAAAATAGAAAACTGAGGGCCAAAATAACATTGATCTGTTCCCCTGGATAAGCAAATTTTTGGAAAATGAGATTTCACTATAGTTGTTCTAACATCAGAGTTATATCCATTTCCCACTCCATTTGCCCCTTAATGATGTACATGAAGTTTAGCATGCATGGATTTTGATATATATAAAAATTATGATTATAGGCATTTCCGAGGCACATTTTCTAGCATCTTTGGGGCATTTCAATGGGGAGCCTTATACCCCTTGGTGAATTTCGTTGGTCATAGCATGAGACACCATTTTAATAGCATCCTAGAACTTATCTTGGGCCACCCCTACACCTTAAGGAGCTTAAGGAGTGAGAGGGGCCAATTGCTCCTTGGGTGCACGGGCTCTCCTTAGTGTCCCTCTTGGAATCAGCATTATCTAGAATAGCAAAGAGCATTCATTAGGAGAAAAGTCTTACACTTATATCTAAAGCACAATATAGACCATGCAAAAGTGAAACATTTCCTGAAATGACTCACTCCCATTCATAGTTATGGCGCACTTCACAACTATGAATAAGATTCCAATCAACGTGGTATGTTGGATTTCGAGGACCATTGGCAACCTAATGCTCTGATACCAAGTTTGTCATAACCCAAACCTAGGGCCTAGTTGTGACATGGTTAATGGGAACCCAAAGGAGCCTTAAATAAGCCTCTTAGCACATAATTCACACATCCTTGGTCACGGAAGCATAATAAACAACACAAGAGATATAAATAAGGGAATAAGGGAAGTCTATGATAATCCTAAAACATTTCAAGAGTCAAGCTCGTAGTATAATTACATCTTAACATCCAATAACACCACTAACATAGGATGGAGTGGGAGCCAAATCACTTTCCAAGCTCACCCTTATAGTGTCAAGTGTTCAACATAGAGAGATTCAAATAGTAAGAGTAGCATAGATACTGTCCTCAGACTTGAGAGCTCACCAAAGCTTATCTTTCGAAGTACCAAAAGTAGCCACAAGGAGGATGATTGAGAGGTGATGCAGTTGGTACATAGTAACATCATGTAGGCATAGATTATGTGTTAGTACATTTGAATGTACTAAGTATGTACAATGCAATACAATAAGAAATAAGCGAACATACTCAAAATGCATAATCGTAAGCAATAAATAAGTATAAAATCAATATGGCATGCATGATTAATGCTTAAAGTAATACATGCTTGTAAATCATATAAATACAAAATATATATTACATGTGTTGGATGAGAGAATAACCAACATACACTAAGCGAACTACTTCATGAAATCCAAGGCATGTCACCCTCTTGTAAGGTGATTGAGGTATCCACCCTCAACAATATGATTAGGCATGCCACCACTTAAGAAGGTGATCAAGGTACTCATCCCTCAACATGGTTATTGTGCATGTCACCCACCAAGCTGATCGAGGCACTCACCCCTCAACATGGTGATTTAGCGTGTCACTGCCTAACAAGTTGATAAAGGTTTGTAACCCCACAAAATGGTGATTGGGCATGTCACCCCAAAAAATGTTTGATCTACTTGTAATACTATAGATACTTTACATGAATTCAATACATAAATGCAAG
>JAOTQJ010145869.1:0-147023 GCA_025642045.1 Solanum sejunctum | reverse complement strand
CTAGCATTACACACCCTTTAAGTGTTTGATAAAATGTATGGATGTGGTTTCTTGAGTAGTTGAAGGCCTAAAGAATGAGATATGATATGAATGAATATATGATAGTGAAATGAGATTATGTATATGATATACTCTATATAAAGTGTTGCATTAGACCATACCCGATCTGGGGGAATAAGAGCTCGGGTAACCAAGGTAGGGGTTTGTACTCATTAACCATGTGAGGTATTTGTACTTCACCACATTGTGATAAGGTATAATTATCATCAACTATGTGAGCGATTTTTACCACACCACAGGGGTGATGGGGGGTGGGACCACCATCAACCACCAAGGGGTTTGTACCTCGAAAATCTAGCTTGGCCTCTTCTACACATATGACATCCCATATAAGCATGAGTTACTTAAGCATGATTTACGTAAGCATTGATCGTATATGTCATATTGTTATATTATGCTTATTGCTTAATATTATACATTTTGATTATGATGACTCTCTATTGTTGTATTGTATCCTACAGAATTAGTATATTAAGTGTACTAACGTATACTCTTGCCTACATGATATCACAATTTAGGAACTGGAGCCCAAGTTGATCCTCCTCCTCCACGTGGCTAGTTTAGTGCTACTCAAGCTAGTTGGTGAGTCCTTCACTTCGGGGACCTTAGTCTATGCTCTCTTATTATGTATTGAGACACTCTTCTTTATGTTCTATTTGATTATAACGGTGAGCCCGATTGCGTTGTCTTGGACCCCACTCTTATCTATGTAGTAGAGGTGGTAGTTGCACATGTTATTTACCTATGATATGAGTTTGACTCTTGTATCTTGACTATGATATTGTGCAAGTTTTCCCTTAGCCCAGTTGCCCATATTCTTATTCATTAATGTTTTTATATGCTTCTGCAACCAATGATGGTAATGAGAAGTTAAGAGGCTTGGTTGGGGTCCTTCATGTTTCCCATTTGTCGTGTCACGTCTAGGCCCTAGGCTTAGGTCATGACAAACTTGGTATTAGAGCACTAGGTTGATAGATCCTCAGAGTACAACACACTGCATCGATTAGAGTCCTATTTATGGTTGTGAGGCATGCCATGACTATGAGTAGGATGTTGTGAGATGATTTAGGAAATGTTTCCTTTATTTATGTTCTAGGTCATGCTATAGAGTTGTAGTGAGTTTTTTCCCTAACGATTGTTCTCTACTATGCTAGATCATGCCAAACACTAGAGGAAGATACACCCAACTTCCTACGGAGCAACCTACCAATGGTAAGATACGGGATGTTCTCACTATGCTAGCCCAAGTGGTGGCCAACCATATCAATCAAGGGGCCCAAGCCCCTCATGCTACTACTCCGGGAGTTAGGGTAAGGGACTTCATAAGGATGAATCCTCTGATTTTCTATGTGTCGAAGGTGTATGAAGATCCACAAGAGTTCATTGATGAGGTCTACAAGATTTTGAATATCATCGGTGTTAGGCTGAATAAAAAGGCAGAGTTGGTAGCGTACCAACTCAAAGGGTTAGCCCAAATATGGTCTGGTCAATGGAATGGGTGAAAAAGGAATTGGTAATGTGTTGCTTTGGGAGAAGTTCAAATTTGCTTTCCTTAATTGGTTTTTCCCTATTGAGCTAAAGGAAGCAAAGTTGGCAGAGTTTATGAAATTGAAACAAGGTGCTATGAGTGTAAGGCAGTATGCCCTTAAGTTTAATCAACTGTCAAGGTATGCTCCTCATTTGGTGGCTGATCCTAGATATAGGATTAATAAGTTCGTGATAGGGGTATCCAACTTGGTAAGTGAAGAATGCCGGTCCGCGATGCAAATTAGTGACATGGACTTGTATTGATTGATGACCTTCCCGAGCAATTGGAGGAGGAGAAATTGAGGAAGAGAAGGGAGCATGAGGCTAAGAGGGCTCGCTTTGAGGGTAAAATCCAAAAGGGTGATAAATTTTGTCAAGGCCAAGGGCCTTTTCATGCTACTAATAGGGGTTTTGCTAATGACTTTCTTAGGCCTCAAGGTATTGGTGGGGTGGATCCTATTGATGTGTTCCCTAAATGTGGAAGAAGCCATGGTGGCCTATGTTTAAAGGGTTTTATATGAATGTAGGGAGCTTGGTCACAAGAAGATGGATTGTCCAAGAAACCGCGGCTAGGGCCAGAGTGTAAATACGGTCCCTTGGGGTAGAGATGGTCCTCAAGGTTGTGCATTAAGGCATAACCAATTTTATTCACTATATGGGAGGCAAAGGGTTAGTGAGATTTCCAATGTCATTACCTGTATGTTGAAAATCTTTGATGCATATGCTTTGATTGGTCTGGGTGCCACTCTTTCCTTTATTACCCCTTTTGTTGCTAAAAAGTTCCATGTTGACCCCGAGTTGTTGCATGAGTCATATGAAGTGTCTACTCCTATTGGTCCCTCTATTGCTGCTAGGAAAGTTTATAGGAGTTGTCCTATTTGCATTTTGCATAAGAGGTTGCCTTGTGATCTTGTTAAATTACACATTGTTGATTTTGATATCATTCTCGGGATAGATTGGTTGCAAGGCTACTATGCTTCTATTGATTGTAGAGCCCATAGGGTCAAGTTTTAATTCCCTAATAAACCCATCCTTGAGTGGGAAAGTCAAGATGTGGTGGTCAAGGGTAGATTCATTTCATGCATTAAAGCCCATAAGTTGATTCCTTGTGAGGGTTAAAGATGTGGAGTCCAAAGTCTCTTCTATTGAGTCACTTCTGGTAACGAGTTGCTCGTTGTATCTCCAAGTGACCTTCCTTGTGTCCCTCCTAAAAGGGAGATAAATTTTGGCATAGATCACCTTTCGATACTCAACCTATCTCCATTCCCCGTTACTATATTGTCCCGACTGAGTTGAAAAAGTTAAAGGAGTTAAAGGAACAATTGAACGATTTGTTCTCAAAGAGATTTATTAGGCCTAGCCAATCACTTTAGGGTGCCCTGGTGTTGTTTGTAAAGAAAAAGGATGGGTCACTTAAAATTTGCATCGACTAGCGGCATCTCAATAGACCCATCATGAATACGTATCCTCTTCCAAGGATTGATGATTTATTTGACCAATTGCAAGGGGATAACTTCTTATCTAAGATTGATCTTCGGTCCGGGTATCATCAAGTAAGGGAGAGGGAGTGTCACATTCCCAAGACGACCTTCCAGACTAGATATGGGCATTATGAGTTTGTTATGATGTCATTTGGGTTGACCAATGCATCAGCCATATTCATGGACCTAATGAATAGGGTCTTTGAACCTTACCTTGATTCCTTTGTTGTGGTCTTCATTGATGATATTTTGATCTATTCACATATAGGGAGGAGCATATAGGGCATTTGGGGTTTATGTAAAAAGATTAACGGAGGAGAAATTGTATGCCAAATATGATAAATGTGAATTATGGTTGGAAGTTGCATTCTTGGGTCATGTGGTGTTGGGGGATGGTATAAAAGTGGATCCTAAGAAAACTAATGCGATTAGAAATTTGCCTAGACCATTGACCCCATCGAATATTAGGAGCTTCTTAGGTCTAGCAGGTTATTATAGAAGGTTTGTGAATTGGTTGTCCTCCATTGCTTCCCCTATAACAAAATTGACACAAAAGAAGGTTAAATTTGTATGGACTCATGAGTGTAGGGGGATCTTCCAAACATTGAAAGACAAACTTATGTCCGCTCTTATATTGTCACTACCCGATGTGCTTGAGGATTTGTGGTTTATTGTGATGCTTCTCAGGTTGGTTTAGTTTGTGTGTTAATACAAAATGTTAAGGTCACAGCTTATGCTTTTAGCCAACTCAAGGTATATGAAGGAACTACCCTACCCATGATCTAGAGTTAGCCGCCGTTGTGTTTGCACTAATTATTTGGCCTCAATACTTGTATGGTGTGTATGTGGACGTGTTTATTGATCATAAGAGCCTACAATATGTATTCACTCAAAAGGATCTCAACTTGACGCAAAGGAGATGGTTAGAACTTCTTAAAGACTATGATATGAGTGTGCACTATCACTCGGGTATGGCAAATGTGGTGGAGTATGCCTTGAGCAGGGTGTATAGGGTAGCTTAGCCCATGTTGATGGTGGTATGGAGATGGCTATGGAGGTGCATCAATTGGCTAGGTTAGGGGTTAGGTTAGAGGAGGTTGGTGATGATGGTGTTGTTGTTATTGATGGGTCTAAGTATTCATTGGTTGATGAGCTAATAGCAAACCAAGATTTGGACTTCTCCTTACTTGAATTGAAGGCCTTGGTGAAAGAGGACAAATAGAGGTTTTCTCCCAAGGGGGAGATAGGGCCTTTAGGTACCAAGGTAGGTTGTGTATGCCTTGTGTTGATGGATTGAGGGAGAAGATCCTTGGTGAGGCCGACAATTCTTCTTATTCTATCCATCCCGGTTCCACCAAACTATATAGGGACTTAAGAGATGTGTATTGGTAGGGAGGCATGAAGAAGGACATTGCCAAATTCATTTTTGGTTGCCATAGTTGTCAGTAAGTCAAAGCCGAACATCAAAGGCCAGGTGGCCTATCCCAAGACATAGAGATTCGTACGTGGAAGTAGAAAGTGATTAATATGAATTTTGTGGTTGGGTTAGCCAAGACTAGGAAGGGTCTTGATACTATACGGTTGGTAGTTGATAGGATGACGAAATTGACCCACTTTCTACCGATTAAAACCATCTATGGGGCTGAAGAGTATGCAAGGTTGTACATCCATGAGTTAGTAAGGTTGAAAGGGGTTCCTTTGTCCATCATATCAGATCATGGTTCACAATTTACTTCACACTTTTGGAGGTCCTTTCAAAGGGGTCTTGGTAAAAATGTTTATCTTAGTAAGGCGTCCCACAAATGGATGGTCGATCCAAAAGAACCATTCAAACACTTGAGGATATGCTAAGGGCTTGTGTATTAGAGTTGAGGGGTAGTAGGGATGACTATCTTTTTTTTATTGAGTTTGTCTACAATAGTAGCTATCACTCTAGCATCGGTATGGCTCATTTTGAGGATTTTTATGGAAGACATTAGAGATCACTAGTTAGTTGGTTTAAGGTTAGAGAGGTGGCTTTATTAGGACTAGATCTAGTTCTGGTGGCTCCTTAGAAGGTTAGGATGATTAGGGAAAGGTTGAAGACAGCCCAAAGTTTTCAAAAATCCTACGCTGATGTAAGAAGAAGAGACCTTGAATTCAAAGTGAGTGATTGGGTTTACATGAAAGTTTCTTCAATAAAAGGTGTGGTCCTCTTTGGTTAAAAATGGAAATTAAGTCCAAGATATGTTGGTCCTTATGAGGTTATGAGGAGGGTTAGAAGGTAGCTTATGAATTGACGTTGCCTAGTGAAATAAATTTGGTTCATCAGTTATTCCTTGTCTGTATATTGAGAAAATATGTTGATGATCGTAATCTTATAATGCCTCTTCATATTGTGGTGTTGAGGATAACATGACCTATGAGGAGGTTCTAGTTCAGATTATGGATAGGCAAGTGAAGAGATTGAGGGACAAGGAGGTGGCATCTGTTAATGTCCTTTGGAGGAACCAACAAATCAAAAGTACTGCTTGGAAGGATGAAGTGGACATGCAAAAGCGGTATCCTTATCTTTTCCACTCCATTCAAGACTAATGTACCAATTCTAAGTCCCCTATGTGATTCAACTCTTATGCTTCAGCCCCTATGTCATTCATTTGTATTCATGTTTAAGTTGGCAGGTTATGATTATTTTACTCGTATGTTGAGATTTTGGAAATAGTGTTTTAAATATGATGTTACAATCTTGTTGGGGCTGATTTGTTCATGATCACTCTCTTCTTGTACATCTCTTTTACATTTGACGACGAATGCTCCTATGGGGGAGATATTGAAATGACCCTAAAACGTTTTTGAAAATGTGCCTCAGAATGCCTGGAATTTTAAGTTCCATATATCTCAAAATACATTCGCTATTTTGAAAATTCTAACTTTATATTCGAAATCAAGAGGTCAAAATTAGGTGACAAAGGGTTTACTCTGATTTAAGAGCTAAAGATTAGAAATTAGGAAATTCGAAGAAAGCAATTTCCAGTGGCAAATCCGAAGTACAAAAAGTGTCCTATTCTTTTTACTCGGTCCAAGACTTCTAAGTCTTGGGACTAAGTGTTCCCAAACATGTTTTTACCCATAGTTAGCCAAATTTCACTCTCATATTACCCAAAACATTCCCCAGTACTGACTTAAACACTTATCTATATTTTCACTCCCAAATTCAAGTCCCAAACCCTCATCCTAAACTAAGGTTTTCCTTCAAGGTACTTCTTCAAGCTTTAAGTTTTCATCTCCAATCTTCACCAAGTTTATCTCTAAGCTAAGGTATGTGTGTTTCTTTCATGGGTTCATTTCACCTATGATATCCAAGCCTCCTTCTACTCAAATTGCATGATTTAAAGTTGATTTACAAATGGGTCTTGCATATTATGAAATTCACTGCACACTATATTAAAGCTATATAAAGTAGTGACTGTTTTGCTGTGTTTTGAGCTATAAATCTTGGACCTATTGTAAGATTTGATGAGTGCTTTTGATGTATATTACTTGAGGGTATTGCAAGGTACTGATTGATGGTTCTATAATGGATTTTGTTGCATGATTGCATCTCTATATTTCATGGGTTTATACTAGAATTACACACCCTCTAAGTGTTTGATAAAATATCCGGATGTGGGCTCTTGAGGAGTTGAAGGCCCAAAGCATGAGATATGATATGCATGACTATATAATAATGAAATAAACCTATATACTCTATATAAAGTGTTGCATTATACCATACCTGATATGGGGGGATAAGATCCCGGGTAACCAAGGTGGGGGTTTGTACTCATCAACTATGTGAGGGGTTTGTACTATTTGAATATGAGGATGAGCCCTGTTGCTTTTTTTTGTTGGCCCCTGGTCTTATCTATGTAGTAGAGGTTGTTGTTGAACATGTTAAAAATCTATGTTATGAGTTTGACTCTTATCTCTTTACTATCATATTGTGCAAGTTTTCCATTAGCCCCTTTTCCCCTATTCTTGATCTTTAATGTTTTTATATGCTTCCACGGTTTATGATATGAAATAACAAGTTAAGAGCCTTGTTTAGGGTTCCTTCAGGTTTTCCATTCACCGTGTCATGTCTAGGCCCTTGGCTTGGGTCGTGACAGATACACCATAAACTGGGGACAATCATGGTTATAACCTTGAAAGGAGCCTTATAACCTGTAATATAATATATGTTGATACTGAGCCACTGTTAGGTTAGAGATAGGAGTGCAAATTTGTCAGCAAGGTGTAGGCTATATCGTATGGTCATTCTGGGTGATCTACAATGAGATGCTAGTTATATGAGTTTGTCTTAGGGACTAACATCTAGTTGAGAGGGACACATTTTCAGACGGCTGGCACATGGTTGCCTTAGGTGATATCTTTCATGGCTATTGAGATTCAATATAATTTTAGGTAGGTGACATCCTTCCGTTTATCTAGCCTCTTATCCTTAGCTTAGGTTATACCAACGATGTCCTGCGTGTTGCTTTACATAGTGAAAGGGCCTAAGAAAGGTCAAATATGAGTTAGTACCCTAAGACTAGCATATGTTTTGACATGACTTATACATGTATGAACATGTATTGCTATTCCTAGTGAGACATGATGACCAAGAGATTGTGCGTTGGTTATATGTCGTACTGCGACTTGACTTTAGTATAGATATGACTCCGCTTGGTTTGGTATCCTAGATATTTATGATTATCCCAATGGTTTGTGTTTACTCTAGGAAATTGTGATTGAAGAGGTTATGGTATACTTAGCCTTAGCTAGGTATGGATTTATGGTCCTTTTTGATGTATATACTCTCTTATGTACTACTGATATCTGTTCTGCATACTGGCTCTCTCCATTTGATTCTAGGGTATCTGTAGTATCTAAGAAAGGTAGTGATTGTAATTTTGTATGTTGGATTGATATTGTGGGATACCTAGATTGAGAGCATAATCACCTACATTCTCTCTAGGTATGATACGATTATCATTGCCTACGATCATTCTGGGCATTATATGACTTTGAAGTTTCGAATTTGGATAGATTGTTTAAGTGAGTTATTGACTAATACATCTCATCCCAGATGAAACTCCCCATTACTGTTGAGCATTGGTGGTCACATCTATAAAGTCTGAGTTTTGGGTGACGCTACCAGCGGACTTGTGTCCTAGTAGCCGCGCCTATATGCAAAGTCGCAGATGCAGATTCTGAGGACTGAGTGCCGACAGAGTTTTGGGTTAAGGACCTATAATTGATATTTTGTGGGGTAGGGCACTGTTATCGATACTATGATGTTGAGATACTATTATTAATGATAAGGGAATTCTTTCTCAAAATAAGGATACATCCCACCATTACATTTATGGTCAGATTGGAGAAAAGATTGAAAGGCCTAGGGGTTAAAGTCCCTAGGTGATATTAGAGGTTTGATTTCTCATGTGATACTGCTTCTAATTGGTCTTGTGCCATATGCTAGGAAAGGGTCGAGGACCCAATTCTCTTTTGATTGTTGGGGCGAGGCCCATGATTACTTACTAGTGGATCCACTTAACAATTCATACCCAAATTGTGCATAGGTTTACCTCCTAGGCTTATGGGGACTCAGGTGGTCTTCATGCTTAGAAACTAGGGCCTTGCACCCATATACAACTGACCTTTGTTCTGATGATATGAAGAGCGGGGCTCTATGATAGTTTTATGGGATTTTATAATAATTATAGGGATTTTATGATTATCTGTTAGCATGATTATTCTGCACGGGTATATCTTTTGGGTTTATGGGGGCCCAATTGGCGTACAGGCATAGATACTTGGGCCTTACCCCCTCGTACAACACTATAACTCAATTGGGTGTAGTTGTGATACTGACATATGTAGTCTTCGTTAGTCGATATTGATATGCAGTACTTGGGTTTATTCAGGTTATTATTGTTCTTCACTTTGATTTGCTCTGTTATAGTGTGAGGGTTCCCAAATATGTCATGCCTTGATCTAAGTTATTTTGCTACACTGCAACAGTTTTGTACATTTGGACTTTACTTATGTTCACTATTTCAGTCGGTCGACTGATGATGCCTACTGGGTGCCTTTTATAGTACTCATCCCTACTTCTGCATCTCCCTATGATGCAAGTCCAGGTACGGGTCGTGATAGTTCATTTGGGGAACTTTGGGAGCACTAAAAATAATTTTTGTGAGCACCGACAACTTTGCTTGTTTCATAGTCTCCTTCCTATTAATGGCCATCTTTTGCACCCAGACATCGACCTTGTAAAGTACATTTTGGTATTTGTAGGTGCACTCCTAGTTTTGTATATTATTATGATTGTTGTTATATGTGTACCATATGTCCTTGTGTCTATTCTAGCTCTATATATTTGACTTCCAGGTTCTGTGTAGGTTTCATCATATATGTTATTGTTGTATTAATTTGGTTTGGACTAGAAAGCTAGGATAGTTACCGTTGGGTTGGGAATTGGATTGCTTATAGGTGGGACTAGTAGGTGGCATCATGATCAGGACTGGCTCATGAAAAGGTGGTATCAGAGATTAAGGTCCACTGGCCTCACTCTTATAGAACTACCGCCTAATAGAGTCCGATGGATAGGTGTGGAGATGTCCATAGCTTATCTCTATGAGGCTATGGGATGTTTAGGAACTTTCTTGTGTTACTTATTCTGGTTGTGCATTTTCTCAATGGTTCTTTGATTTTTGAGAATTCTACTTCGTTCATCCCTCTGTGTTGATGTCACATAAAGGCCAGAATTCGGGCAGGAGAATTGTTGCATCATTAGTCCCAGATAGGGAGCAACTCCTAGAACCTATTAAGTAGAGGCTAGGTGCCCTTGAGTTGTAACAGTCAGATAAGGAAGCTTGCAGGCAGCAAGAATGTAGAAGGGCCTCAGCGACAGGGTTTGGGATTAGTACTTGATTGTTGATCGCTATTTATTTTCCTATGAGATATATTGTTAGAGATGGAGTTCTGTAAAATGTATTTTCATATTTCAGGGGCTAATTAAAGGTTATATGTGCCATGAGCACTTTTGTTAGAGATCCTAAAGTCGAGATAAGTTGTGACTAAGGTAAGGCTGAGCATTGGTGTCATTCGAGTGTCCATATTCGATTATGTACCTACTTATTTTACCTATTGCATTTTTTATATTAATGAGTATGTTTATGGGACTTGAGTAGTTGTTACCTATGTTACAATTTTACCCTGTTGGTGGCTGAATGTAAGCCAAACTATGTGATAATACATATGACTATTTTGATGCTTACCTACTAGAGTGGGCAGTCTGATACTAGCATATATCATATTTGAAAGGCCGACTCTTGGTCATACTCCTTGCTATACCATGTGCCTCTATGGTTGTTATTTCTTGTGGTGATTTTGTTCATATATGGCTCTTCTAATTCTATGATCACTGGATTGTGAGATAGATGTTATTCTTGGAGGCTTAGTTGGGTTTTCGATTATTATATCGGATAAGATGTGTTATTAGTTCAGATGTTGACCACTCCGCCCTAGGGAATAGTTATGATGGTTGGCACTGAGACCATGTTGTTTTGGATTCCTGGCTATGCTTGTTATTGTGAATGCTGACCATTTTGCGAGATTGCTTGGTACTTAGGTTATGGTTATATAGTGTTAGGTGTATTGATCCGCCCATTGCATGCTTGAGTGAGTTCTGACCTTCTTTTATCCCAGGTCAGATATTGAGGCAATGGAAGGATCCTTTTTTAGTGGGGGATTAGGTATGATGATTCTGTAGGATTGTGAGTCGCGAGTCGAGTGATATTATTGGATGGCCTCGGTATTGATATTGTCGTAGGGTCGAATTAACATGTTTATATTATTTGTTATTGATATGGCACTCTAGTTGGGTAGTTTTAGCCTTTAGAGCCAGGCCCGAAAGGTATAAATATGTTATAAGGCGCTTTAGCAGCGGTCCAGGGCATTCACGATATACTAAACACAACTCTGAGTCAACACTCAAGGTTATGCCAACCATAAATGCTGATTTATGTAGTTGTGATTTGGGATAGAACAGTTCTGAGGGTTTCATCCTTGAGAGAAGTCATATGGTTCAGAAGGTGAGGTGAGCTCAGGCTCGATTTATCAACTGCATTGAGGTTTTGCAATGGGTTGGACTGGTTGCATTTGAGTTAGTACTACCTCTAGCTATGTGTCCTATGTATCTTATTCTTTGCGTATCGATGGTGCGTCGATGTATTGCATATGAGTTACTTGCACTCCAGATTGTTCTGTTTTGGTGAGTTAAATAATGTCATAATATTGTTAAGGGAGGTTGTGGTGGAGCACATTTTTGGGGTTGTACTCGGATCTTTTATGGCCATTGTGAATGGATGATTGTGTCTGTCAAGCTGACTACTATGTTGTGTAATAGGAATTTGGTGAGTTATAAGCACTAATGGATGCTGTTGCGGTTCTTGCCATTAGTTAACTGTTAGATGCTACAGAATAAGGGGCTGAATGGTAATAACTACTGAGGACCATGTATGGGAATTGAGATACGAATGCCTAGATGTGAATAGAAGTACAGAGAGCCTTTTGAGTAGGCAACCTGTTGGTTATTTGTTGCATTAGTAAGTGTTAGTGGCAATGCTAGGTGGATCGGACAACAAGGCAAGTGTTTTTTAGCCCTTAATGTGAATGAGAGCATATTAGTTGTTGTCCGCAATTATTTTATTAGCCCGTGGGCCATTTGTGGTTAATTATGGGAATTGCTTGTATAGGGAAACCACGTATAGAGTAAAGGCCATATATGTAAACCAGAAGTACATTTATGAAAGACCATGATTATCTGAACATCTAGGGATATAGTACGGACAGGTATGCCTAGCTAGTTGATCCTCGTTATTTGTATGCCGATTAAGCCGATGGGATAGATAGTGGATTCTCAGGACTTTCTTTTAGAATTGCTGCATCAACTCGTTGTTACATACTAATGAGTGGTTGGACTTCGGGATAGTGAGGGTGCTACTTAATTATTGTAGAATATGAATCATACTTATAATTTATATAATCGTGGTATGGATTGGAGCCAACGGGTATGCCTGTATTTGCACTTTCATAGACAAAAGTCTTATTAGTGAGGGATATTGTAATGGCCCTTTTGGTCATTTATATGTTGATATGAACATGTGTATAGTGACCTTGGGTCTACTGGGATGATTATTAGTCGGTTTATTTGAGAGTTATATGGATTTTGAAGTTAACCAGGAAGTTACACCCATAAAATGAGTTTTGAGTAAAGTCCTACTAAACAACCTCAGAACAGAATTTTGACAATTCCATTAGCTTCATAACAGTTGAATTAGGCTAGGAGTATATCCAGTGCAATTAGATCATGGATTGCGAAATTAGCCGCCAGAATCGATTAATTGTTGACATAGTTAATGCTCTTGGAAACCATGCCCAGATGAGAATTTTTATAGCATTGTTAGCTCTGGAATATCGATTTTTATATTTGACATTCCCTCGTTTGATACCAGGGATGTCCGGATGTAATTTGAATCCCCGAGGTCTTTCCGTTAAAAGTTGCATATAAAGAAATAGGAGCGTCATTGTACTTAGGAAGCTCCATTGAAAATTCTAACCACACTACTGGGTCCAGAATGTCCAAATCCATAGAGTTACATAGTTTGTTTACTAAAATCGGAGTCCAAATGAGCCTGAAACTGGGGAAAAAGCAATTAAAGGATTAATGGGAGATGGGTGATGTGGCACACCCTATTGCTACCACATGGCACATCTGTTGCTGCCACATGGCAGTGATCTGTTAGCCACCTCCCAATATTTATATATGTACTTATTTTCCTAAGAAAAGTATATAATTATATCCCTATCAACTTCTTACCGCGATTTTGAGCTCATTTTTCATCTAATTTGAGTGATCCAAAAAGCTATGTGACTTGAGTTTTTGTAGGGAACGTCGTGGTGATGTTGAGTTCAGGATTTGAAAAATATTTTGAGGCAAATCGCTGCTTTCTCCTCATTGATATATCAGGAATGAGTGAAAACTTTACATCGCAATATCTCGCTCATTACTTACTAACATTAAGTGAAATTTTGCTTTCAAATTATTCTACCTGAGAGGGACCTTGTGGTATGAGGGGTGTTCGCTGATTTTGTCCAGTTTTTGAGAATTTTGGCCAAGAAAAATTTGAAAAGAATGTATTCCCAGTAATGTTTTCAACTTTATTTTTGGGCCTTTTCTCGGTCTTCTGGGGTCCATTTTGGGCTAAATTTCTGGGTATAGACTTGGGGTGATGTGGAGATTATTTAATGGGGATTTGTTTGGTATTGTATGTGTGGGCCTCAGTTTTCCTCATTTTAGTCCTAATTAATGTAATTTCACCTGTTTCTTGAGATTTTACAGCCAAATCAATTATAATGATCTTGTCACTTATGTTTGAACAGTTGAGCAGTATTGAGAACCAATCTAGATAGGGAAAGCTTTGTTAGATGACTCAAACCTAGAGACATTGGATGCCACTTAGGCTAGGCTTTCTCTAAACCCTAGACTGAGTTGAAATATTTGCATATTTGAGTTGGAATGTGTAAGAATGTATTTTTTTAGAATATGTTGAGGAGTATATATTTTATATGGGTAGATGTGATTTGTTTGCTATTTCTATATAATGCTATGGGACAATAGTTATTGTATAGAGGGTTATGTTGACTATGACTGTTATATTACCTGAGTTCTTACATTATATGAATACAAAGGAGCTGGAAGCAGTTGGCTGGAGCTGTAAATATGTGACAGGTATATATACTGATCTTGACTCTTTCTTTTATGGGTCTGTCGTTTGAGGCTACCAGAATATACTATCTATTGAGGTTGACATATGATTACAGGCTACCATGTGTAATGGATCTAGTATCTATTTCTTATTGGTATGTATATGCATGATGTGGCTACAATTGTCTATATCTATACTGAGTACTTTTGGTAGAATTCCCTAATTAAACATGATACTCTGTTACCCTGTGATTTAGATGATCTAGCATACTTCTGTTATTAATCATGTACTTGTGCCACTGGTTAGTGACTAGAGATGTACCATGTCCTAGGACGGTCTTAGTTATAGCGCTAAAGGAGCCTTATGACCTATAATACGAGATATGTTGAAACTGAGCCATTGGCGGGTTAGAGATGGGGGTGTGACTCTGTCAGCAAGGTGTAGGTTATATCCTACGGGCATTCTAGCTGATCTACAATGAGACGCTAGTTATATTGGTTTGTCTTGGGGATTGGCATCTAGTTGAGAGGGGCACATTTTCAGTGGGATGACACATGGTTGCCTTAGGCGATATCCTTCGTGGCTGCTGAGCTTCAATATAATTTTTGGTAGGTGACATCCTCTCATTCATCTAGCCATTTGGCCTTAGCTTATGGTATGACGACATGGGCCTTTGAGTTGTTTTACCTAGAGAAAGAGCCTGAGAAAGGCTGAATACATGACAGTTCACTCAGATGACATATGTTCTGAATTGAGTTATACCTTCATGAATGTGTATGGCCTATTGCTACTGAGATATGATGACCATGAGATTGTTCATTGATTATATTTCGTACTGCAGCTTGAATCTAGTATAGATATGACCTAACTTAGTTTGGGTATATTGGATATTTATGATTTAATATAACGGTCTATGTTTACTCTTACCACTTGTGATTGACGAGGTTATGGTACACTTGGACTTAGCTAGGCATAACTCTATGTTGTTTAGTGATGTATATACTCTCTGATGTACAACTGATAGTTGTTATGTGTACTGGTTCTCTCCATTTGGTTTTAGGATATATGTTATATTTGAGAGGTTCTGACTATGATTATTTGGGTTAGATTGTGATTGTGGGATATCCATGTTGAGAGTGTCATCACCTACGTTCAATCTATGCACTATACAATTATCGTTGCCTACATTCACTTTGGGCATGACATGACTTTGGAGTTCCAGATCCAAATAGATTGGTTGAGTGAGTTATTGACTGATACATCTTGTCCCACATGACAGTCCTAATCACTGTTGAGCACCGATGGTCACATCTGTATAGTTTGGGTCATGGATGATGCTCCTTGTGGGCTTGTGTCCCGATGGCCACTACTGTGATGCAAGGTGGTGGATGCAGATTCTGAGGACTGAGCGCCAACTTAGTTTTTGGTTGAGGACCCCATGATTGATATTTATTAGGGTAGAGCCCCATGATTGATACTTCAAGGTTAAGACATTATTGCTTATGATAGGAGGACTATAGTAAATACATCCCACCCTTACAGTTATGGTTAGACTAGTAGGGCCTGGCTGGCTGCCCGATCAAAGTACATATCAAAAGACCTAGATGTTAGAGTCATTAAGTGATATTAGGGTTTTCAGTCCCCATGTGACATTACTTTTGATAGATCGGGTGCCACGTCCCGACACAAGGTCAAGGATCCAGTTCATTTGTGATTGTTGAGGTGGGGCCCATGGTTACTTACCCGTGGATCCACTCACATATCCATACCCTAATTATGTGTGGGTGTACCTCCTGGCCTTATGGGGGCTCAGGGAGTATTCAGGTTTAGACACTAGGTCCTTACACCCACATACAACTGACCCTTGTTCTGATTGATGCAGAGAGATGGGCTCTATGATGGTACTATGGGATTCTATAATAGTTCTAGAGGATTCTCTAATTATTGATTAGCATGATTATTATTCATGGGTTTACCATCTTGTCTAATAGGGGACTAGTTGGCATACAGACATAGATACTAGGGCCCTACACTCACGAACAATACTATAACTCAGTGGTTTTTTTCAGGTTATTATTGTTCTTCACTTTGATTGGTTCAGTTGTGTTTTAAGAGTTCCTAGACATGCCTAGCCTTGACCTAAGCTATTTTTCTACACTGCTGCAATTCAATACATTTAGACTTTACTTATGTTCATTTTACTCGGTTGGTTGATGATGCCTACTGGGTGCCTTTTTTGCTACTCACCCCTACGTCTGCATCTCTCGAAAGTGTAGATCTAGGTATGGGTTGTGATAGTTCATTTGGGGAATTTTGGGATCTCTCAGGAGACTTTGGTGAGCACTGACTGCTCTTGATTTTTCACCATCTTCTTCCTATTGATGGCCATCGTTTGCACCACAACATCGACCTTGTAAAGTGGAGTTTGGTATTTGTATGTGCACTCCTAGTTTTGTATATTGTTATAATTATTGATAGATATGTACAATATGTTCTTGTGTCTATTGTAGCTCTGTATAGTAGATTATCAGGTTCTGGGTAGGTTTCAGCGTATATATTGTTGTTGTATCAATTTGGTTTGGATTAAAAAGCTAGGACATGTACCCTTGGGATGGGAATTAGCTTGCCTGTAGGTTGGATCATCAGGCGCCATTATGACTAGGACTAGGTCATGTCATAGAAGACCTATAGCGAAAAATAATTTTTGCCAATTTTATGATTTCCAATGGCTGCTCACCTTGGCCATGATACACCAGGGGCATGGAGCAGTGCATTTTTCCAGTCTCAACTGGTCGGCATCGCACTTGGTGCATAGACTAGTGTTACATTTTCCTGGGTGTTCTTATTTTGCCTAAGGTCATTGGGATCATAGCTTTATCTAAACATCCCAAAAAGTGCCCGAAAATGTGCCTCAAAAATGCCCAAATTTATAATTCCCATATATCTCAAAATTTGTGTGTGATATTGAAATCCAACTTCATATTTATGATCAGAGGGAAAAATTAAGTGGAAAATGGGTATAACCCTAATTTTTGAGCAATTGTATCAAAATTTGAATTTCCAAAGTTGACGAAAAATAGAATTGAGAACGCGGCTATGATGCAGACCAGTACATTTTGTTTCCTATTTTCTTTATTTTGGTCCAAGGCCTTGCGGTCTTGGGCCTAAGACTTTCCATGCATAACAACACCTATACTTAGTCATTTTCAAACCCATATTAAACAAGACATTCCCCAAAATCCTCTCTAACACATAGACTAATACTTCACCCAAATCTAAGTGTCACAATCTCATTCCGGATCTCAAGAATTTCATTCAAGTTTAAAGTTCTCATTCAAATCTTCATTAAAGAAATCACAAAAATTGAGGTTCGTGGGTTTCAACTATTGAGTCCTTTCACCCATGGTGCCCAACATTCCTTTTTATGTAAATTGCATGTTTCAAAGTTGACTTATCTATGTGTACTTCTTACTATGAATTGATTATAAACTATGTTGGTGTTTCATGAAATGTGTACTATTTAAGCATGTTTTGAGCTATGAACCTATGTTCTATGATGAGATTTTGATGAGGTATTTCAATGTATCTTGCATGAGGGTGTTACCAAGTGTTGATGGGTTGATTTACATTAAGTTTTCTCACATGATTTCACTCTTGAATTGCATGATTTTGAACTAGAATTACACACTCACCAAGTGTTTGATAAAATATGGTTCTTGAGTTATTAATTCTCTATGCATGGCCTGTGGGTTAATTGACTTTATGATGATGAAAGGAATTTATGTATGTAATGAATTCATGAAAAATATCTGTAGTGTTGCAAGTTGACCACACCTGTTTGAGGGGGGTGATATGCCTCAATCACTTTGATAGGGGGTGGTATGCCCATCTACCATGTTGAAGGGTACATACCTTAACCACTTTGATGGGGGTGGTATGCCCATCTACCATGTTGAGGGGTATATATCTTGACCACTTTGATGGGGGGTGGTATGCCCATCTACCATTTGAGTAGTAGATTTACTCAATCACTTTGAGGAGGGGTGTGTGTGTGCCCATCTACCAATTGAGGGGTAGATTCCTCAATCGCCTTCCAAGGGGATGGTATGCCTTAGATTCCAAGTACTGTTTTTATTGGTATATGATGTTGATCTCTTCCTACATATGTAATATGTTCTATACAAGCGTGTTTTACTTCAAGCATTGACCATGCATGCCATATTGTTATGCTACTATCCATTGCCTTTGTCTATGCATTTTGATTATGCTATCTATCTCTTGTTGCATTGTATCCTACATAGTATATTCAAACATACTTACATATACTCTATGCTTATATGATACTACCATGTAGTAACCGGAGCTCCTCACGATCATCCTCCCCGTGGGTAGTTGTGACAACTTGAAGATAAGCTATTGGTCAGTATTCAATGTTCGGGGACATTAGCTATACTACTCTTGCCATGTCATTTCTTAATGTTGAACTCTTTATACTATGCGAGTGAGCTTGGAATGTGTCATGGCTCCCACTCAAGTCTATATTTAGAGGTGTTATTGGACAAGTAATGAAACTATGGTTCAAGATTTTAGTCTTTATGATTTATGCTATAAAATGCTCCCTTAGTCCCTTTATCCTTATTTATTCTCTCTTGTTGTAGTTTAATTGATTCTGCGACCAAGGATGTGTAAATGATATGCTAAGGGGCTTATTTAGGGATACTTCAGGGTCCCATTTGACATGTCACGTCTAGGCCCAAGACTTGGGTCATGACATATGTAAAAACCTCAAAAAGTGACCGACAATGTGCCTTAGAAGTGCCTGGAATCTTAGCTTCCATATATCACAAAATTCATATGTGATATCAAAAATTTGACTTCATATTCTTATTCAGGGGGTCAAATTGAGTGGAAAATGGGTCTAATTTTTATTTTTGAGCAATCGTAGCGAATTTCAAAATTTCGAAGCTTGACGAAAATAGTGGGCTGATGCATCACTAGCGTGATGTGCCAGTTTTATTTTCCAGTGTAATTTTTTCCAGCTTTCCTATCTCGGTCCACGGCTTCCCATATGTGAAAATACCTATACTTAGCCATATTTTTCCTTCATATCATACAAGACATTCCTCAATACTCACTTAAACAATAAGTCTTATATTTTTCTCAAAATTAAAGTGCCAAAAATCCTCTCCAGATCTTAAGCTTCAAGTCTCCATCTCCAATCTTCATCAAGTTCATCTCCAAAGCTAAGGTATGTGGGTTTGTTTTATGGGTTCCTTTCACCCATGATGCCCAAACTTCCTTGTCTTACAAATTGCATTATTTAAAGTTGATTTACAAATGAGTCTTATGTATTATGAAAATCATTGGACACTATGTTATCATCATCATCAACATACTCCAGTGCCTCAAAAGGCTCCCGCTCATTGTGAGGTAGGGAGGTCGGATGTACGCAGCCTAACCCCTATGTTTAAAAACATAAAGCAGCTGTTTCTCGATGACCCATGAGGAGCGTCGAAAGTTGCATTAACTAACTGCTACTTCATAGATGAAAGAAGTGCAGACAGTTTAAAGAGCCATTTTGCTTTATTCCATCATACTCCAAAGCCAAAAACATAGTCAATCTTTAACTCTATCCGAGATTGATGGAAATGGACACTATGTTATGGTTTATGAAATTGTGACTATATTACTATATTTTAGGCTATGAATCTAAGATCTAATGTTAGATTTAATGAAGAATTTTCATATATATTGGTTGAGGATGTTACCAAATATCTATTGATGTTTTTAGATTAGATTTTCTAGCATGATAACGCTCTTGAATTTCATTGATTTACACTAGCACTACACACCCTCTAAGTGTTTGATAAAATGTTCGATTTTGGTTTCTTGAGGAATTGAAGGTCCTATGCATGTCTTATGATTTGATTGACTATATGATGCTAAAATGATGATGAAAAAGGAATGTATGTATATGATGATGAAAGGAGTGTATATATATATATATATATATATATACACATGATATTATTCTATAGTTTTAGGGATAACCAAGCCTAACTTGGGGTGTTGTAGGACTGGGTAACTTTGTTGAGGGTTTGGTACCTAGATCGCCTAGCTCAGGGGGTGGTATGCCCGGGTAACCTTGTTGGTTGTGTGTACTCTTCATCTTTGTTGGGGGTTTGTACCCATCAACTGTGTTGGGTGGTTTGTTCTCTATCAACCTTTTTGGGGGGTTTGTAACCCATCAACCTCATGAAGGGGTTTGTACCTCATGTGCTTGTCCAAGGAGGTGGTAGGCCTTGGATTGCACTATAATGGTCACTTTTTACACTCATATTATGTTTTATATAAGTATGAGTTTACTTCAAGCATTATTCATACATGTCATATTATTAGTATGTTGTCTATTGCTTATGATTATGCATTTTGCCTATGATATCTGTATCTTGTTGTATTGCATCCTCCATACTTAGTATATTCAAGCATTCTAAAGCATGCCTTATGCCCATACGATATCACCATGTAGAAACCCAAGCTCCAATTAATTCTTCTCGTAGCCAGATGGATTGTTCAAGTTAGCTCATGGTGAGTCCTCAAGTCCGGGGACAATATCTATATTCTCTCAAGCTTATGTTTAGACCATGTCTTGTATTTTTGGATTGGCTATTGTCATTATTATGAGGGTGATCCCTGTATCTTGTCTTGGCCCCCGCTAATTATCTAACATTTAGAGGTGTTGTTGAACATGTTATATATCTATGCTGTGAGCCTTGACTCTCTCGTTTCTTGGTGTTTATGATATGGAAATTTACCCTTAGTCCCAATTCCCCTTGTTTATAGTTATCTTTTATTGTCATTTTAATTGTTTTCGCTACCGAGGATGTGAAATAATATGTTATGAGTCTTATTTGGGGTTCCTCCAGTTCGCCATTCGTCAGTCACATCTAGGCCCTTGTCTTAGGTCGTAACAAGATGGTATCAGAATACTCGATTGTTAGGTCCTTAACGTCCAACATAGTGCATCAATTAGAGTCTTATTAATTGTTGTGATGCATGCCATTAATATGAATGGGAGGGTATAAGGTTTTCTAGGAAATGTTTCACTTCTTTATGATCTATGTTGTGTGATAGAGTTAGGTCCCCTTGGGCTTATCACTAATCCCTAACCATTACATTATAGGATATGTCTCAAGCTACTCAAGACTGTGACATGACAAATGCGGAGGTTCACAACGCTCCTTGGGTATTGGCCAAACCAATGGTAAAATTGCAACTTACCTTGATCAACAAGTGAGTGCTCCTGGGACTTCAAATGGTAAGAGGAGAGGTAAAGAGGCCAAGAGGGCCTACGGTGAAGCGAAGTTCCAAAGTCTCAAAGGTAGTGGTAGTATGGTACTTTATGGTAGGTACCAAAAATGTGGTAGACACCATGATGGCCCGTGATGGAAGAAAACCAATGCTTGTTGTGGTTGAGAAGAGGAGGGTCACAAAATAATACCTTGCACTCATAGATGCAATAGGAGTAAAAGAGGCGATGATGGGGTGATTCGTCCTAGATGCCTAAAATATGGGAGGAAACGTAGTGGTACATGATGGAGGAACACGGGTGAATACTTGATTGTGAAGATATGGTCCGCAAAATTCTGAATTTCCCCAATGCTCAAGACAAGGTTAAAGTGGTGATGTTGATCAAGAGGCTCAAGGAGGGGATGAGGGCCCGATGATGCTATCGATATACTAAAATTTCCTTTAGGCTTTGATGTGTTTGCATTGATGGGTCTGGTGTTCACCTGATTTTCTTGCTCCAATAAGAAAGTGATCACTGTCAGTAATTAGCCTAACCAAAAGGTAAGATCGAATCCATAGGGAATATAGGGTTTGAGTACGAGAATTCACTATCAATCGTTTCTAGTATCTATAACTAAAATTTCTAAATAGGGCAGATTTGTGATTCAAGAACAATGTAGAATAAATAGTATATATGATGTAGGAAAACACTCAATTTTAGGGACAACTTAAGAATTATGTTCCCCATGGTCCATTGACTCGATTAACCTAGATAACATAACTATACTTAGAGATTTACATGCAAGACAATATCTTAGTTTCTTCCAGCCCTCTTTGAAGGCGAAGGTTGAATTTTCCCATGGTACTTGGTCGACAAGCTTGGCATGTCAACTAACTGTTACCTATTATCCCATTCAACCTCCCCTTGGTCAGGTTTGGTTGATTATATGATAATACATCAATCAAATTCTATCATATATTTCTCCTTTCCTGCTCATCACTACCTTGGTCAGGATTGCGATAGTAGGTGGGGTTTGGTGTTAATCACCACCAAGCAACAATCATAACTAAGAGAAATAGATAATACATGCAAAACCACATTCATAGAAATGCACAAACCTTGATCATCTCGAGTCAACTACCCATGGTTCCCACAACCCCAAGTTGTGGGTGCTTAGCTACTCATGACTAAGGAAAAATCAACAAAAATGCAAGTAAGAGATATGATTGAGAATTATACACAAAGTAATGAAGATTAAAAACATCATGAGTTGCTAACACAAGCTTGATAGATTGATAGTAAGCATAAAGCAAGATTTGCAATCTCCAAAATTGGGTTTTCCAAGAGAAAATGATAGACTATGCTAAAACCCTCAATGTTTCCTTGAGAGTGTCTTCAAAAATTATGCTTTCTGTTCAATTTTGAATCTTTTTAATTAAACACTAACTTAAAGTATAGATAGTGTTTACAAAATAACCCTAAAAATTACACAAAAAAGACAACTGGCAGTTGGTACGCCTCGCAGGTATGACTCGTAGGTTGGCTTACGAGTTGTAATTGGGGTCTCATATCAGGTCCTTTGCATCTTGGAACTAGTACGACCCAGTGCTATGACTCATAAGCTCTTATCATCGTGTAGCCCTTCAGTAGTTGATCCAAAGTTTGGGCTCTCTGATTCCCGCTATGAGTGCACCTATATGAGTCATAGTGAGACCAACGACGCATAGGGTGGCCTCGTGGGGTTGACCTCCACATAGTAGATTTCTAATTTTTGGTCTCTGCTTCTTGCTATGATAGAATCGTACGACTCATAACTTGGGCTACAACTTATAGGTAAACTCATATGTCCTATGCTTTAATAAAATCTGTAACTTTTCTCCAAAATCATGTCAACATAATTTTTCTGCAAGAACAACACAAAAACATATAAAAACAATAAAAAGTCGCATTAAGAACTCACAAAATACCTTGTTTTAGGCATCAAATGTGTTGTATTTTGATAGAACATCAACACCCTCAATTTAGAATTATTGCTTGTCCTTAAGTGATGACTCAATCTATGCAGACAACGAGAAATACATAGTGGATATACTAATGGCATATACATCTTTCACTCTAATCCAGGTACCTAACTATAATTTTCAAAACAAGATTATAAAGCTACTGAGCACAACAAAAGCATGATGATGAATCTGGCAACCAAACTATGATAAGCTAAGGAGCATCAACCATCAACAATCACTGCTACAGCTATATGCTGATAAAATAGTGCAAATGCCCTCACATAAAAGAAGTCTCTCTTACTAACTAAAGAAGCATTTAGAATTCAGGGACTGAGGAAGCATTCTCACTCTCACAATTAAAAGTCATGCACACTGACTAATATCATAGGGTTTCCTCTATACTCTTCTTCTGTCTTGGTGATGAAGTGGATTTGGATTACTATAGGGCTTATAGGCTATGTAACATAGGTTCAAGGGGCTTTGGTATGGCATTTTATGCAAGTAGTGACTAAAAGCTGTCCTTGAACCATTTTTACCAACATTTTTTGGTTTCATAACCCAACCCTTTTCATTAAATCCACCTTTATTCTCTTGTTTCAAACTTTTCTCAAGTGCTTTCTTTCTATTTTCAGTTGTGCCTTATTTTTGAACTTAATTCTTGCTACTATTTTTTACATTCAAGGCACTTTTCTTTTCTTTTTCTCCACTTGGCTCATGATTCCTCATTTCTGTCTTTATTTTCCAACTAATCATCTCACTTCAATTACTTTACCACAATAAAAGCCATCCTCAACTTAGGCTTTTAGCTTGAGGTGAAGTACACAATATCTATTCGCCAATCCAGGCCACAAATTGTAGCCACCCTCAACTTAGGCTTTAGCCTCAATTAAGGTTCACATGTTCAAGGATAGACTAGGGCCAATATGATGGTATTTCATCAAACATGGTTAAGCTAGTAAGAAGTCAACAAAAATAAGTACATAAGAGGCTCAAATATTTGGAACAATGGATTCACTTGCTCATTTGGTAGGTCATTTAGGCTAAAAGTGAGTTCACTCAAATACCAAAGGCCTAAGATCCTTTCCACATCAACCACTTCACAAAACCAATCTCAGAGTACTAAGGCAAGTTCTGAGTCCGTACAAGATGCATAAATGCAGTAAAATAAGCTCACAACACATATGGAATTACACCCACAATCAAATATAGATTCACAGGTCATGATTCAAGTCTCAACTTGCCTTTACATTATCAGAACAAACATCGCCAGACCATCAAATGTATGAATGCATCAATAATCGCAACCTCAAAATTTTTTAGGGTACTCAATTTTTCAAATCATTCAAAAACATTTAAAGCCTATATATATGCCAAAAAATAGCACTACTATGAATTTACACATTATCTACACTAACTAAACATAACAGTTTAATAGAAAAGTAAACATCCACAAGGAAAAACAATCACGAAAAGAAAACCTTGGGATCAAAAATAGGGGAAGTTATGGACTCGAGCCTACTTAGACTTCACATTAATTCATAACTTCCCACACCCAACAAAAATAGAATATATTGTCCTCAATGTAAAGACAATAATGAAAACCAAACACGATAACACACACACACAAACACACACATATATATATACACAAACATTAAAAACCAAAAATTAACATCCAAAATATAAGTAAAGATAACATCCAACATAAAAGTACTTAAACAAATCCAAAAACCAATAGAATAAAGAAATTGTCTAACAATAGAACGAAGTATCCATGATGACAAAATAAGAACTAGGGTCAAAAGAAGTCAAATATCATGGTGCATCAAGCAACGATCTCAAGCTGGTCAGCAGGGTCCTGGGTCACTATTTCCTCCTCAACAATCTGGGTCATAACTGTACGTGAAATACCCTCTATATGTCAATGTTGTTGCTCCCTATCTTTCTGTATAGCCACCAGCAAGATCAAATCCTGCACCACTTCCTTTTGTATTGGCTCCTCCACTGAGGCTGCTGGGTCATCAAGTCGAGGCCTCTTCTAGCTCATCTGTCTCGAGAGGACTCTTCCCATGAGTATATGGGCATTTAGCTAGCTAGTTAAACACCTCGTCACCCACCAGTTCTACCTCTAGGGATAGCAACAGAGGTTGCTAACATCTGTAGTAAGCTAGCCTTAAACTTGGCTAATCCTCAGTCATCGTGCTTGTATCAGCAGGCTTAGCGCCCTTAAGTCTCTACTGGAATCTCACCTTAAATGCATTAACTCAGGTCTAGATAACCCAAGGTCTGGCCTATGCTGCTAAAGCCTATACCCTAGACTCCATCGTAGCTACCTGCATAATAGTGCCTGAAAAGCAACAACAAAGATAATAGAATAAGCCTGTAATATATATGTTGTCGGTGCTTGAGTACTGGAGGATGGCGTGAACTCAATCTCCACAGTTGATGTAGGCTATATAGTGGATGGAGTAGTGCCAATAACAACTAAAGGTGCAACTTGATTTTGAGGTTCTACCGAGAACCACTCTGGAATGGCTGGAGAAGCTGCTCATGGTAAGGCCACCAGGTTCTCATCAGGCTTAATCAGGCTGGGGTCCTTGGAGTATGTAGCATTTATGTGCTGGTCCCAATGGGAGTTGATAGGAATACTCACTTCACTGCACAAATGCTAAATAAAATAGGAAATGTGATGAGGTGTTCGTCTAGATGGCTAACTCATAGAATTGCTCCAAGATGATCCAGACCTAGTTTATCCCATAACAAGCTAGAATGCTGGCTAACACAGCCGGCTCCATGGTGATGACATTATCCATGAAAGTGGGTCAGATACGCCGATAATGGACCACCAAAACTTGGCCTGGAAAAAGAGGTGGGCCTTCACTATAGGGTCTGCAAGGTTTATAACCCATGTCGACTCGAAACGCTCTAATTCTAGCTAGCAATCCACTGTAGAAGCTCTGTACCTGCCCCAATGTCCTTCCCAGTCATCGGTCTCCTCATCTTGTCAATATGGCCATCATACTCTATAATAGATTAAGTCACTCTCTAAGCAATACCAAACTGGATCATCGAATAATCTCCTTAGAAATAGGAACTCTCCTACCTTATACAGGCATTACCGTAACCTCGATTGCATAATTGACTTCTTGTTCTTCGATAACCCTCGATGGAGTGTAGCAAGATGTGCCGCATAAAACTCATGGACCATGTAAGGAGAATACTTGCCCAACTTCTATGTAGTCCATTGTAGCCTATGTCTGTCTAACTCTTCATCTAATCTTAGCTCGTTATCCAACCCTGAGTCATTCAGTCTAGACTCTTCATGAAATTACCATACTAGTTTGCACTGTCCCTTGGGATCTAATCCCTGCTCATATATCTTTTTCATCCTAAGGACACACTATCTATGGTCAGATGAGGCTTCTGACTGGTCTTCTTCCTACTAGGTCTGAAAGGTTCTATTAGACTTCGACTATGACCCTAAGCTTATGGGGTTCATCTGTGCTAGGCTGCTATTAGACCCGTCTCTATTACCCTGGTGTTCCTCCTCTTTGGAGAAACTACTAACTTCCATAGGAGTTTGTGCTATACGTGATTGGGTTTGTGGCATATTATATTCGAAGTCTATTTTGAGCCTGTGGACTTCTAGAGACCCCTTAGATCATTTGACCTTAGAAGATTCATCAATCAACCTTCGTTGAAATATCTGGATTGCTCGTTTGTCTTTTGGAGGCATTGTGTCTGTAAAATAACCATATAATAGCATATGAGGTTCATATTGTTTGACTAATCAATGATCACAAAGCAAAGAAAAAGAAACACAACCACTTAAACATAGAAACAAAACAAAACAGAAGAAAAACAATCTTTGATGCACTTGCAAGTCTGCAGATATGAGTACAATTATGACTCATAGGGTGTCCTATGAGTCATACACTGGCCTCGTAGTAATAAGATTTCATACATAAATAAAGTCCAAACTTAGATACAAGGGGTAGTTATGATTCATAAGGGAGCCTATGAGTCATAGTCTGGCCTTGTACCTATTTCAAGAGATATTTTTGAGAACTTAGTCAGGATTATGAGACCCTTCCTACAAGTCGTAATAGTTACGAGTCGTATGTGAGTCTCACATGAGAAGCATAAAGAAAGCACAGGTGACTGATGCTTGCTACAAGGGAGAACTACAACTTGTAGAGGAACCTACAAATCATAGGAGGGCCTTATAGCTGAAAAAAGAAGACAGCAGTAGTGTCTAACACTTTTGCACAACAAGCACAAACAAGGAAAACAAACTTAGGAATTGGCAATTAAAAGTGTAATACGTTATATTTGACACATAGGTAGTCAAAAAATGACATCAGAAAGTTCAAGTAACCATTATCCCTAAGAATCAAAGTCAGTTCCACAGTATGTTGATCAAAACAAAATGAAATTTCATATCCAAACTCACACTTTTAGAAACAAAACATTCCATTTACATGCAAGAACAATTCAAACATTTTCAATCAAGTCTAACATGCTATGGCATATAAAACACACCTATACCTTCTAAATTCTAATTCCTTAGACAATCGTCACAATGGTCGGGCGACAAATAAACACTACATTCTATGGACCCATAATTTTATATTTATAACCACCCACTCAAGGATTTTGAACAAGGTTAGATTTAAAGCAAAATCTTTTAGAGAATACAAACCCAAGGGTTCATGTCTCGGTCTACACAGCACTACATAGGCATGAGTATTCATGGTTAATACAAGCATATGGTTATACTAAGAATGGAATTTTCATAATAGTAAATTAAATTTAACCACAAAGCTTACCAATAGATAAAAGAAACACTAATGCAAAGGATACAGAAAAACACACCAAAATCCTTGAATATAGTAACCTCACCAAAATTCTTGTCAAAAAATAATGTGGGTAGCTGGGATTTTAGTTAGAAAAGTGAATGGGAGAGAGGAATAGGAGTTTTCTATTGAATTTAGGTTAGGGAAATGAAAATTTGGGGTCAAATTTTAATTTGCACCCTTTTAAATGAAACTGAGTCAACATTTTAAAAACTATAAATTTGAGCTATGAGACCTCAACTACGAGTCATAGGGTGCCCTACGACTCGTAAGTCCCAATCTCATAGCAGACCCAATACTTTTGAAAATTTAAAATGCATACTTGGGTACTACAAGCCCCACTTATGACTCGTAGGAGACCCTATGAATCATAAGGTTGTCTTGTAGTATGCCTGCCAACTTATGATACTCTCCTTTTCTCTCTAAGAGGCATGACTATGAGTCTTAGTGGTTACAATGACTCATAGGCCCACTCGTACAAGCTACTCTAAGTGCCATTTTTATACTTCTTCCATTTTTCAATTTCCACCTGCAAACCAAGTCTCAAAAGCACAATAATCTTCAAAATATTACAACTGCATCAATGTCTTCCTATTTAAGACAAACACACACCATACTATCTAAAATCTCAACAACCAAACATGCTTAAAACAAACAAACAATCATAAAAAATGATTGGGTTACCTCCTGAGAAGTGCCTTGTTTAATGTCATGGATTGACATAGTTTTCCTCCATTATCAGCAATTGTCTAGGGACTAAACCTCACTTTTCAATTCATCCGAGTGTTTTATTTACTGGCGGATGTCGAATAGTACCTTTGCGTCATTGACCCTAAACCAAAATTGACTTGAATCCATATCCACGAGATCTCTCCTAGTGGCTCAAAATTGTTTTCCCAAGATAATGGCCAACACAAAATCAACCTCACAATCAATGATCACAAAATCCAAAGGAAAGATAAATTTATCAACTCTAATAAGCATGTAAAGAAGCATTCCCTCTGGCTTTTTGATGGTTCAATCTGCCATGAGCAATCACATTCTTATTGGGGTTGGAGTGCCAAGACAAAGCTTTTTGAACACAATAAGAGGCATTAGATTAATGCTCGCTCCTAAGTCACATAATGCTCTTGCAAATTCAACATCACCAATTTTGCAAGGGATGGTGAATGCACTAGGGTCCTCTCATTTTTGAGTAAGGCATTTGGTCAAGATCGCACTACATTGTTGAAGTTCATGTGAAAATGTTTACTCAAAGAACATTTCTTTGTCACTAAATCCTTCATATGCTTGGCATACTCAAGCATCTACTCCAAAGCTTCCAGAAGGGGAATGTTGATAGATAGTTGCTTCAACATTGAGAGAAAGTGTTTAAATTTACCCTCCTCTTCCTTTTTCTTAAGTCTTTGAGGGAAAGGAGGAGGGGGTTTTGGAATTGACTTCAAATTTTTTAGACCCCTTACCTTTTCTCGTTGTATCCTTACAATATTCGAACCCTCTCCCTCAACTACAACTTCACCACCAAGAACCTTCTCATCAACTTTATCCATAACTACCATCATAGGGGGATCTATGGTGCTTTTGTAACTCCAAGTCATGACTGCATGCGATGCCATTCATTTTTAGGATTTTGAATCTTATTGCTTGGTAAGGTTCCCTTTTGGCGTTAGTTCAATTGCGAAGAAACTTGCACTAATTATTGTTGTAGTTGCTTTACCTCTACTGAGTGATACTCTATTTTTTGATAAATACTTGAGATATCCGCTTTCATACACTTCAAGGTCTCATCTTGGTGATTGGCTCTCTTCAAGCCTAGAAGTGCTTAGAGTGACTTCACGATTGTGGGGCGACACATATGGATCATTCCTATAATCATCTCTTCTACCCCATTTGACATTTGGTATCCTCTATCTTTTATAGTACCCGCCTCGCTTATCTATATAAGCACTATGAAACTTGTAGTTCCGACCTTGATTCATGCAACCTTGCCTCGAATAGTCCAAAGTAACCCTTGAGGATCATTTGAGAAACTTGTCGCTTTATTACTCAAAAAACAAGCATCTTCATCAAAGAATGGACCTTCATAGATGGGAGCCTTAGGTGGTTGGTGAGTGATCGCTTTGACACTTGCTTTGTTTTACTTCAAAACCAAATCTATGCATGTGCGAAGTTGAGCAAGTTGCTCCATGATCTCCTCATTGACCTTTGCTTGATCATTTTTGGTATTGACCACACAAGAAGTCTTCATCACACATCATTCTCGTTGACCCTATGCTCTATTGGTTTTAACCACTTGCTCTATCCTTGCAGCTATCAACACAAAAGTTTGGTAAAGGAACATGCCTCCCATGATTGTGTTGGGGCAAGCTTGACTATTCTCATTAAGTGCCCGATAGAAAATCTCAACTAAGGCATCATCAATAATATTTTGTTCGGTAACTAAGCATTTGGTAAATCTCTCCCATTTTGTGCTAGCAGAGTCACCCAATAATTGCTCAAAATTGTTTATTTAATCCTTTAGCTTTAACTTCTTAGATCTTGGGAAATATGTTTCAAGGAATACTATCTGAAGCTTAGCCCAACTTGTTATGGTACTCAGAGTAAGCTTGGACAACCACACCACTGCATTCCTAGTCAGTGACAATAGGAAAACACTTAAACCAATGGCGTCAAGATAAAGATTTTGTGTCCCCATGACATTTTTGCAAATAAACATCATGGTTTTAAGATGATGGTGGGGATCCTCTGAAGGTAGCCCTATGAATAATCCATGGTTTTGGGTCATTTGAAGTAATCCACTCGACACTGAGAAGTTATCATCTGCAAGTAGTGGAGGCAACGCTATAACACCAGTGATGTCCATGGCCATAGGGTTCAAGAAGTATTGGTTCCATCCATAAGCATTTTCGTTAAAATCCTTAAGCTGTGGCTTGTTATCCCGTGGTGGTGGATTCTCCTCTCTTCCTATATCATTATCTATATTCGTATCCTCTTCAACCGCGATATACTCATTAACTTAAGCAATTCTTTCAAAGAGTCAATGGATCTCCAACTTAATCATAGCTAAGGGATTGCCTTAGCTCCTTATGTTGGGCATACAACCAAATACATCCTGCAATTAAAATCAAACAACAAAAACAAAAGTAAAATATAAGAGAGTTTAGAAATTTGCTACCAATCGCTTCTAGTATCTATAACTAAAATCTCTAAATGCTGGGGAGGTTGTGATTCAAGGACAAAGTTAAATAAACACTAAACTATGATGTGAGAAAATACTCAATTTTAGGGACAACTTGGGAATTATGTTCCCCATGGCCGATTTACTCGATCAACCTAGATAACATAACTACAATTAGAGATTTACATGCAAGATGATAACTTAGGTTCTTCAATCACTCATGTACAGGTGAAGGTCAAATTCACCATGGCGCTTGGACGACAACCATGGAATGCCAACTAACCGTTACTTATTATTCTAGTCAACCTCCCTTTGGTTAAGTTTGGTTGATTAGAGGAGAACGTATCAATTGAATTCTATCATCTATTACTCTTTTCCTATTTATCACTACCTTTGTCGTGATCGTGATAGTAGGTGGGGTTTTATGTTGGCCACCACTAAACAACAATCATAACAAAGAGAAATAGATAATACATGCAAAACCCAAATCATAGAAATGCACTAACCTAGGTCATCTCAAGTCAACTACCCATGGTTCCTACAACCCCAAGCTGTGGGTGCTTAGCTACTCATGGCTAAGGCAAAATTAAAAAATATGCAAGTAGGAGATAGGATTGTTAATATTCCCAAAGCAATGAACACTGAAGACACCACGAGTTGCAAACGCAAGTTTAATAGATTGATAGTAAGCACAAAGCAAGATTTGCAATCCACAAAATTGGGTTTTCCAAGAGAAAATGATAGACTAAGATATAAACCTCAATGTTGCCTTGAGAGTCTCTTGAAAAATTATGTTTTCTGCTCAATTTCTAATCTCCTTAACTAAAACCCCAACTTAAAATATTTATAGTATTCACAAAATAACCCTTAAAATTACATAGAAAAGACAGTTGGCAGCTGGTATACCTCACATGTACGATGCATAGGGTGACCTACGAGTATTAAATGGAATCTTGTATAAGGTTCTTGGAATCTTAGAATCAACTGGTTGGACCCACTGGGTTATGACTCATATGCTCCTCTTGTAGTCTAGCCCTTTAGTTATTGATCCAAAGTTTAGGCTCTCTGATTCCTGCGATGAGTTCATCTATACAAGTCATAGTAAGACCTATGAATCATAGGGTAGAATCATAGGGTTGATCTGCACTTAGCAGTTTTTTGATTTTTGGTCTCTGTTTTATGCTACAATAGCATCCTAAGGCTCGTAGCTTCAGTTACGACTCATAGGTAAACTTATATGTCCTATGCTTCAGTAAAATCTGCAACTACTCCTCCAAATCGTGCCAAACTAACTTTTCTGCAAGAGTAACACAAAGACACATAAAAACCATAAAAAGTCGCGTTAGGAACTTAACAAAATCCAAGAGTAACATCAAATGTGTGCTGTATTTTGACAGTACATCAGGTGTGCAACTACTTCTTTCATTATTCTTTTGGGTTTTAGTGGGCATCATGTGTGTCCCGAACTCTGTTTGGTGTCTACCTCATTGGAGAACCTATTGTTGTTTGAAAGTTCATAGGTGTTGTTCCATGTTCATATTATATTAGGTCTTGCCTTGTGACTTGTTGGGTTTGGTGTGGAGGATTTTGATGCTATGCTTGGGATTGATTAGTTGCATTCGTGTTATGTGCCGTTGAATGTAGGGCTTATAAAGTTAAATTCTGATCCCCTATTAAATACTTCTTTGAGTAAGGGCTTGTAAGGTTGTTACAAGGGGTCAATCTGTTTCTCCTCTTAAGGTACAATTAATATTTAAGAGTTTCATTTATCATTTTGTAATAGTTAGGGGTGTTGAACCTAGGTCATTCCTATTGAGGTGATTCAGATGATTAAGTGGTTAGTGATGTCCTTCTCGAAACTCCGAATTTGGGGTAGTTCCCTTTTTATTTGACTTATGCCTAGTTATGTCTATGGGTTCATGAATAGGCTCTTTCGTCCCTACCTTATTATGATTGTGGTAGTCGCTAATGATGAGGTATTGATTTATTTAGAGATTGTGAACCATTTGGAGGTAGTATTACAAATCTTAGGGTAAGAGGAGTTCCATGTTAAGTATGTGAAGTGTTAATTTTGGTTAGAGAAGGTTACCTCCCTAGTTCATATGGTGCCAGGGGATGGTTTTAAGGTTGATCCTAAAGGGAGGCATATGTGTTTAGAAATTAGCCGAGAGTATTGACTCCATTGCACATTAGGAGCTTCTTAGGGCTTAGTGGGTAACTAACGGAGATTTGCAAATGAGTTTTCTTCTATTGCTTCCCCATGACTAAGTTGACTCAAAGGAAGGCTAAGTTTGTGTGATTGATGAGTGTGAAAAGAGTTTCTAAGCCTTGGACAATAAGCTTATCTTAGCTTTTATCATGTCTTTATTGGATGGGTTGGGAAGGGTTTATTGTATTGTGATGTATCCTAGATTTCTTTGGGTTATGTATTGATCCAATTTGGTTAGGTGGGAGCCTACTCTTTTATATAATTGACATACATGTGAAGGATTATCCTATATATGACCTTGAGTTGGCTGTAGTGGATTTGCTTAGAAATTTGGTGTCATTGGTTATATGGGTTCATGTTGATGTGTTTAACATTCACTAGAGTTGCAATATGCATTCACCCAAATGATCTTAGCTTAAGACAAGGAGGTGGTTAGAACTTCTTAAGGATTATGATGTCAGTTTGCATTATCGTCCTAGTAAGGCTAGTGTTGTGGAGGATGCTTTGAGTATGGTGTCTATGGGTAGCAAATAACATGTCAATGGTGGTAATAAATGGGTGGCCAGGCAGGTACATCAGTTAGCTAGATTGGTGGTTAGGTCGGATGAGGTTGACAATGGTGGTGTTATTATGTTGATGGTTCTACACCTTTGTGGGTTGATAAGATAAAAGCTAAGCAAGATCTTTAGCTCACTTTGTTGGGATTGAAGGTACTGGTATAGGATGGTAAGGGGAAAGTTTTCTCCCAAGGGGGACATGGTATACTTAGGTACCAACATAGTTTGCATTTGACTTGTGTTGATGGTTTGAGGGAGAAAATCCTCGATGAGTCACGTAGTCCTTCTTATTCTATTTACCTTGGTTCTACCCAATGTATAGAGATTTGAGAGATATGTATTGGTGGGTAGGCATGACAAGGGTCATTGCAAAATTTTGTTTTGGTTGATATAGTTGTTAACAAGTTAAAAACGAATATCAAAGGGCAGGTGGCCTAACCCAAGACATGGAGATTCCTACTTAGAAATGGGAGGTGATAAATATGGATTTTGTGGTTGGGTTGGCCAAGAATAGAAAGGATTTTAATTCTATTTGGTATGCAATTGATAGGATGATAAATTGTCTCACTTTTTTTTGCTTAAGACTACTTATTGAGTCAAATAGTATGCTAAATTGTACATTTATGAATCGGTGAAATTACATGGTGTGCTCTTGCCTATTATATCGAAATGCAGTGCTCAATTCACTGCACTTTTTGGGGTCTTTACAAAGGGACCTTAGTACAAGAGTTAAACTTAGTATGACCTTTTTCCCTCTAGTGGATGGCCAAGCAGAAAGAACTACCCAAACACTTGAAGATATTCTTAAGGCTTGTATTTTGGAGTGATCATCTTCTATTGATGGACTTTGCCTATAACAATAGCTATCATTCTAGTATTAATAAAGCTCCTTTTGAGGCTCTCTATTGTACGCATTGTAGACCACCGGTTGGGTGGTTTGCAGTGGGAGAGATAGCCTTGTTGTGTCCAGATCTGGTTGTAGATGCTATGGAGAAGATAAGGTTGATTAGGGAATGGTTGGAGATAGCCAAAGTTGTCAAAAGTCCTATGTCATAGTAAGAAAAAGAGAGCTTGAATTCAAAGTTAGTAATTGGGTCTAGTTAAAGGTTTTGCTCATGAAAGGTATGGTTTACCCTGGTAAAGAGGGAATTGAATTCATGGTTTGGTAGTCTTCATAGGGTGTTGAGGGAGGTTAGTGAGGTTGCATACAAATAGGAAGTACCTTTGTATATGGATATGGTTCACTCGATTCTTAATGTTTCTAGGATTGAGGAGGTGTGTTTGTGATTCATGTGTTATAGGACTCTTCAGGTTGTGGACGTTATGGAGGATGAGCCGACTTATAAGGAAGTATGGTGGAGAAGTTGGGTGTTGAGTAAAGGTTGATTTTTGAGATGTTTGACATGGCCCATTAGGAGAATCGCTAAGTCAATAGTATCTCTCTTGGACCCGGAGTGGGCATAGAGAAGCAATGTTCATACCTTTCTCATTCTATTCATGCTTTCAATACCACGTAAAGTCTTTTAATGAATTCCAACTGTTATGTTTCTACCCCTATGTCGTAGCATATATTCATGATTATATTAATGAACATCATGGTGATTTTAACTCTTACGTTGAGATTTTAAAAATGGTGTTTTAAGTATGTTGTTGCATTCTTATGGTTACTCTTCTCTTTTATGTTTCTTTGACATGTGGGTACAAGCTTTTCTAAGGGTGAGATATTGTAACGACCCTAAAAAGTGCTTGAAAATATGCCTCGAAAGTGCATGAAATTGTAATTCCTCATATCTCAACATCCGTATGCGATATCAAAAATCTAACTGTACATTTTAGTTCAGGGGGTCAAATTGAGTGGGGTATGGGTCTAACCCCGATTTTGAGCAACCATAAAAAATTTTAAAATTTCAAAGTTCGACGAAAACAATGGGCCTATGCATCACTGGCACAACGCCAAAGGTATTTTCCAGTGTAATTTTCTCCAGTTTTCCTATCTTGGTCAAATTCATTTAGGTCTAGGGCCCAAGCCTTCCCATACGTGAAAACAACTATACTTTGCCATATTTTTGCCTTCATATCATACAAGACAATCTCCAATACTCACTCAAATACTTAGTCTTATATTTCTCTCAAAATTCAAGTGCCAAAACCCTCTCTGGATTTGAAGGATTGCAGTCAAGCTTAAAGTCTCCATCTCTAATCTTCATCAACTTTATCTCCAAAGCTAAGGTATGTGGGTTTCTTTCATGGCTTCCATTCACCCACGATTCCCAAGCTTTCTTTTGTTACAAAATTGCATGATTTAAAGTTGATTTGCTCATAGTTCTTATGTATTATAAAAATCACTGCACACTACGTTGGGATTTATGAAATTATGACTGTTTTACCAATTTTAGGGCTATGAATCTAAGGTCTAATGTGAGATTTGATGAAAGGTTTTTATGTATATTGCTTGACGGTGATACCAAGTATCTATTGATGATTTTACATTAGATTTTCTAGCATGATAACACTCTTAAATTGCATGGTTTTACACTAGCACTACACACCCTCTAAGTGTTTGATAAAATATCCGGTAATGGTTTCTTAAGAAATTGAAGGTCCTATGCATGTCTTATCATTTGAATGACTATATGATGATGAAATGATGACGAAATAATGATGAGAAGGAATGTATGTATATGATGATGAAAGGAGTGTGTGTATGTGTATATATATATTAGAGAGAGAGAGAGGACATTATCTCTATAGTGTTGGGGATGACCAAGCCTAGCTCAAGGGGTTGTAGGCCTGGGTAACCTTGTTGAGAGGTTGGTATCTCGATCGCGTAGCTTAGGGAGTGGTAAGCCCGGATAACCTTTGTGGGGGTTTGCACCTATCAACCTTGTCTAGGGGTTTGGACTCCATCAACCTAATTGGGGCTTTGTACTCTATCAACCTCATGAAGGGGTTCGTACCTCATGTGCCTCTAGAAGGAGGTGGTAGGCCTTGGATTTCACTATAATGGTCACTCCTTACGCTCGTATTACATTTTATATAAGCATAATTTTACTTCAAGCATCATTCACACATGTAATATTATTAGTATATTATTTATTGCTTATGATTATACGTTTTGCATGTGATGCCTATCTCTTGTTCTATTGCATACTACATACTTAGTACATTCAAATGTATTAACGAATACTCTCTGCCTGTGATGCCCCAAGTCCTATTAGGGTGGACTGGCAGCCGTTATTGATAAGGCCCGGGAGAACCAACCTATATTTATGCACTTTTTACACATTTTGTAATGGATTTCTATAATCTAATATGCCTTTATACAGGTAAACAATGATACAAACCGAAAGTAAATGCATGCGACTAGGCCATTGGGGCCACGACTTTTAAAGTGTGAGATATGACCACACCTCAATTTACATAGTCTACAAAGCCTCTAAATCAAGGAGTATCTGATAAAGGTCAGGACAAGCCCCGCCTTAATTCACTACACAAAACAAACATATAAACATCAGACACACACAAAGCTCCAGAGCAACCTGGAGCTTGGTAGCTACAGCTGAATGTCCTGGACTCTACTGAGGAGATCTACTAGCGCCTGTACCTACAGCATGAAATGCAGGTCCCTTGTAAGTGATGTGAGTATGAGATAATGTACTGAGTATATAAAGTATGAAATACTATATATGAAGTAACAACTTCAAATGAAACTATGCAATGGCGTGGAATAAGAGACCACCTTTGGATATACTTTGGGATCGTATACTTTATGTTCGTTATATTGATTTACCTTTACTGTATAGTCTATGCACATCATTATCTATAAATTACCAACTGAACAGTGGTAAAACTGTATCGGCTTCTTCCCTAGCTAGGTTATACTCAATCCCTTGGGCTACCACCTATCATAAATTGTATAATTTATCTTTCAATTACCTTTGAGATTATTCTTCTAGTGGTCATAATATTAGAGATTTCAGGCTGTATATGCAATATATAAATTGAAAATAAACATTCAGGACAACATGGCATTGAAGAGAGTATGTTACATAAGCAACGAAATGCGTACGAAATGGAACAACTCATGAACTTTGTTTAGCAACAAGAACTCATGTACTTGGTATACATGTATGTATATAGATTTGAAGGGAACTACATATAGGAGCATATGAACATGTGAAAGAGTGTATACATGGCTGATTATCATTTTGGAGTAGATAAATGCCTTTACTTACAGAAGGATCTGTGTTTCATGCCAAATGATACGAATTCAATTAACCTTACATACCTCGTTGTATGACCTTGTTACTACCTTGGAGTGGCTGCCTTTTTCTCAAATATTTATCTTCAACATGTTAGGCAATAAAACTAGTAGTATCAGCAACACAACACTTCTAGGCAGTCCAATATCATAAAAACGATCACCCGGACAACAAGCTTTCAATTGGTGATGCAAAGGCATTTCTTCAACCTTTTCACTTATAAATATATTTTTTAACAACCATTATTATGTATATGTTTTACAAAACTTATTTTCAGTCCCTTAACAGTCCCACAACAGCCCACAAAATACAACATACAACAATTCTTCACAACATACAAACAAGCAACATAACGTTATACCCTTTACCATACTACGACGTCAACAATCCCAAAACTGTTTCAAATTTTGTAAAATTATTTCCGATGATTTTACCAGATAAAATCAGTGTCAATATAGTCCAAAAACAGTCCTAAATCAGGGGTAAGTCATAGAACAACATACTACAATTCTACACAACTTACAAATAGACAACATAACATTACTCCCCCTTCGCTACATTTCAATGACGATAATTCCAAACCTTTTCAACTCTAACCAAACTATTCCACCAATATTTCTACATATCAATAGTGATAATACAATCTTATAACATAATACAAGAAGTCATTAAGGACATGAGCTAATAGCTTTAAATCCAACAACTCACAACTTCCAACCAACATTACACTTGAGATAGCACAATAAAACTCATATGTTAAATGCAACCAAAATCTAGGCAGCAACCTTAGGGTAATGTCTATAACTCAAATTATGTTAATAACATCAAATTATCTTCATAATATAGCCTACAAACCATTTAGATATTACTAAAACAAAAGAAAGAGTCCAGCAATTTTTTGGACACAAGCTGTCCAGAATTTTCCAGCAAAGCATACCATCATCTACTTCTTGATTTTCATGAAGGAATCATACTGAATACAAAATTATAATAACCTACCTTTATCTTTAAAGTTGATAAAATCCTTATGAAGTCTAAGAGATCCTTTAGCTGTTGCTGCTAGGTCAAGAAACGTGCAGAGAGAAAATGGGGAAAGCCAAAAATGTTTCTAAGTCTAAATGAGGACTAAAATGTGCTACTTATAATCCCCTCTTGAAGGGCCTCATTTGGACGACTCTCTTTGGGCTTTTTGACCACCAAATACCATATAATATTGGGCTAAATATGCAGAATCTTAGTCCCCAAAATTGGGCCAAAATGGACATCAAATTTTAATGGATTTGGGCTGCCAATTTTCAGCCTTTCTCTTAATCCATTTTTGGGCCCAATTAGTCATGTGATTTGGAATATACTTGGGCTCTTCTTTCATTATTCTTGGACTGAAAATAAGGTCCATTTATGATGCTAAAACATGGGCTAAAATTACAACCTTAAAATAGATTTTTCTCCATAATCGAACTTGGATAAAAATGACGTCGAACCTCTTCTCCGTTTAGCTAGTAATTTCAAGCTAAGCATGTAGATGAATCACCTATTAGATTATTAATTCATATTAACACCATAATTCTCTTACTTAATGATATCCTCAATTTAACATAAAATGCATATACATAAGGACCTTATACGCATTAGACGACCATATTATCCATCAGCACGAGAATCAAGCACTTTCAAGAATTGACGCTACTTTGACCAAACCATATCAAGCTTTATTCACATAGCATTAGTATATGTAAAATTGTGGGGTGTTACATCCTCTGCCCTTAGGAACATTCGTCCTCGAATGTTAGCACAGTTGGGTAACTTAACCATGTATAAACCTTTATTTAAACAAATATTCAACAACAAAACTAAGTATTCAATTACACGCACCTATTCGTGTTCCAATTCTGCATGTTGGGTGTCCTCCTCAAATTCAAAGAAATGAGGGTATTTTGACTTCATTGCATCATCAGCCACCCAGGTTATCACTTCTACTTGCTAATTTCTCTAAAGTACCTTCACTGAAACTATCTCTTTATTCCTTAGCTTCCTAACTTGACGATCCAAAATAGAAATAGGTACCTCTTCATAAGTTAGATCTTATGTAACCTGCTCGTACTCAATAAGAGTGATACGGGATAGGTCACCTATGCATTTCCAAAGAATTGATACATGGAAAATTGGATGAACCATAGAAATCTCTTGGGGTAACTATATCTTATATGCAACTTGCCTGATCTTCTTAATAATTTTATAAGGCCCTATGTAACGTGGGCTTAGTTTTCCCTTTTTATCAAACCTCATAACCCTTTTTATTGGAGACACCTTTAAAAATACCAATCTTGTACTAAAAATTCCAGCCCTCTCCTCCTAGCATCCATATATGATTTGTGACGACTTTGGGATTTTTTTAGCTGCTGATGAATTACCTTAACTTTTTCCATGGCTTGGTGTACTAGATTTGGCCCAAGTAAGGTCGTTTATCCTACTTGAAACCATCCAATTGGCAATCTACACTTCCTTCCATACAAAGCTTCATAAGGTGCCATCTTGATACTTGAATGGTAACTATTATTATAAGCAAATTCAATAAGGGGTAAATGGTCCACCCAACTAACTTTAAAGTCCAAAGTACAAGATCGCAATATATCTTCGAGTGTCTGAATGGTGAGTTCTGCTTGACCATCTGTTTGAGGGCAGAATGTTGTGCTCAAATTTACTTGCGTTCATAAACTCATTTGGAAAGACTTCCAAAACTTTGCAGTGAATTGAGACCCTTGATTTGTTATTATAGAAATTGGAACTCCATGTAGCCTGACTATCTCCTTGAGGTACAATTTGGCATAGTCCTTCGCTGTATAGTCACTCTTAACAGGTAGGAAATGTGCTAACTTTGTGAATCTATCAACTATTACCGATATAGAGTCATACTTCCGAAATGAGCGAGGTAAAACGGTAACAAAGTCCATATTGATCATATCCCACTTCCAAGTTGGAGGTTCTATATATTGCATGTAACCTCCTGTCTTTTAGTGTTCTACCTTCACTTGTTGACAATTTGGACATTGAGCCACAAATTCTGCAACGTGCTTTTTCATGCCTCCCTACCAAAACACTCCTTTCAGGTCATGATACATCTTCACCGATCCTAGATAGATGGAATATAGAGAATGGTGGGATTCTTCCATTATTCTCTTTCTTAAGCCAATGACATTAGGCACACATATTCTGTTTTGGCAGGAAAGTACTCCATTTTGTGTAAGGTTAAAGCCCTTTATCGCACCCTGACTCACCTTTTCCTTAAGTTTTCATAGAACTGGATCCTCGAACTATTTTTCTTTCACCTCTATTACCAATGAAGATGATACTGCATTATGTACAATTACCCCTTCCTTTGGAGTTTCAAGAATGCGAACTCCTAAACTTGCTAGTTAACGTAGATCCTTAGCCACCTCTTGACTAACCATGTCCTGATCACTAGTAGTCATAACTGCCTTACAACTCAGAGCGTCTGCTACCACATTTGCCTTCCTCAGATGGTATAGTATATCAATATCATAATCCTTTATCATCTCTAGCCATCTTCGTTGACTCAGGTTTAGATCCTTCTGCTTAAAAATGTATTACAGGTTCTTATGATCAGTATATATATCAACATGAACCCCATACAAATAGTTGCACCATATTTTCAAAGCAAACACAACCACTACTAGCTCAAGATCATGAGTTGGGTAATTCTTCTCATGTGGTCGTAGCCATCTAGATGCATAAGAAATTACCCTGCTATGTTGTGTAAGCATACACCCTAAGCCAACTCCTGAAGCATCACAGTACACAGCATACCCCTCGGTACCCTCTGGAAGTACTAGCACAAGTGCAGAAGTGAACTTATTTTTTAGTTCCTGGAAGATCTTTTCACATGCATCATTCCATTGGAACTTGGTTTTCTTATGTGTCAACTTTGTTAGAGGTGCATAAATGGAAGAAAAACCTTCAACAAGCCTTCTATAATAACCTGCCAACCCTAGGAAACTTTGAACCTCTATGGGCGTTGTTGGCCTTGGCCAATCTTTCACAGTATCTATCTTTTGTGAATAAACTCTTATTCCGTCCTCAGACACAATATGACCCAGGGATGCTATTGATTTTAGCCAAAATTCTCATTTAGAAAACTTGGCATACAACTGTCAATCACGAAGAACTTGTAACACTTGTCGTAAATGATTTGCATGATCCTATTCTAACCTTAAGTATACCAAAATGTCATCTATAAAAATTATCACGAACACATCCAAGAATGGCTTAAATACCCTATTCATCAAATCCATAAAAACTGCAGATGCATTCGTTAGCACAAATGATATAACAAGAAATTCAATGTGACCATATCGTGTTCTGAAAGTAGTCTTAGGTATATCTTCCTCCTTCACCCTCACTTGGTGTTACCCCGATCTCAGATCTATTTTTGAAAAGCATTTTGCACCCTGCAACTGATCAAATAAATCATAGATCTTGGGGGGGGGGAGTATTTAATCTTAATTGTCACCCTATTCAATTGTCAGTAGTCAATACACATTTTCAAGCTTCCATCCTTTTTGTATACAAATAACACTGGTGCACCCTAGGGAGACATATTAGGTCTTATAAAACCCTTCTCCAATAAGTCTTTTAATTGCTCCTTTAATTCGCACAACTACGTTGGGGCCATTCTATATGGAGGGATAGAAATGGGTTGAGTGTCTGGAAGTAAGTCAATACCAAAATCTATTTCTCTTTTAGGAGGTAATCCTGGAAGTTCACCAGGGAACACATAAATAAATTCATTCCCCACTGGTACTAATTGAAGAGTTGGTGATTCTGCCTCTATATCCCCTACCCTAACTAAATGACATATATACCCATTAGATATCATCTTTCTGGCCTTAAGATAAGAGATAAACTTCCCCTTTGGTGCCCCAACATTATGTTCCCATTCAAGAACTGCCTCATTTGGAAAGTGAAAGTACATTCTCTTAGTTCGGCCATCCACAGTTGCATAACAAGAAGCTAACCAATCCATGCCCATTATAACATCAAATTCCACCATTTCTGACTTAATAAGATTAGAAAATGTTTCACGAACACAAACATTTATGACACAACCATAATAAACCCTTCTAGCCATAATAGACTCACCGGTTGGTGTAGAAACTTCAATTAGTTTGTTCAATAATTTCGGTGTTCTCTTAAGCTTCCTAGCAACTAGTGGGGTGATGTATGATAGTGTAGAACCAGGTTCAATTAAGGCATACACGTTATGTCAAAATATGGACAATGTACCTGTGACCACATCAGGTAAAGATTCCAAATTTTATCGACTCCCCAGTGCATAAGTGCGATTATAGACCCCACTAGAGCTAGTTGCTCCTCTAACACCTCTATCACGACCCATATGTGATGGTTGACCCCTACCTGCTAGAGGAACTGATGATGATGATGATGCAATAGCTGACCTAGTAGGTTGTGCCATACCACTCATACGTCTCCTAGGGTAATCCCTTATTATGTGCCCCGACATACCATACCAATAGCAAACATCTATCCCAAAATGACATATACCTGGATGACTTCTTCCACACTTCTTATAGGGCTGCCTAGGAGTCATTAACTATCCTGCTGATCCTCCTGTTGTTTGTGAAATTTGTTCCTCACCTTGTTGACCAAATTGATTACTTTTAGACCCTTGAATCTGTGGTGGAGCACTGGCTGTAGAATTGGAGAATGATGTCCTAGGCAGTCTGTTAGAAAATTGAGGCCTAAACTTACTTTGGGATGGTGTAAATTACCCTAAAGATCTACTCCTCTTGCATCATGCCCTTTCTAACTCCTGTGTCCTTCTCCTTTGCCTTTGATCCTCCAGTTTCTGTGAAAAAGCTTGCATTCTCGCTATATCCATATCTTTATTCAATGCAACAAAGGTGCAATCTCTGACCAGATATGTATCTAATCTATCTACATATTGATGAACTCTGTTTGCCGTAGTAGCAACTACATTAGGAGCATACTTGTATAGAGAATTAAATTGCAGACTATACTCCCTCATGCTCATATTCCCCTGGTGGAGATTCAAGAACTGATTTGCACTGGCCTCTCAGATCTCTAATGGCAAATAATGATCAAGAAAGGCCTCTTTGAACTCTTTACAGGTGGTTGAAGGAGCATCTATACCTTTGGATTGCTTCCAAGTTTCATACCACAATCAGCCACACCCCTCAACCAGTATGCCGCTAACTCAACAGCTTCGGTACCACTCACATGCATAACATCTAAAGTGCACTAAATCTGATCAATAAAGTCTTGGGGATCTTCATTAGGGTCAGGCCTAGTGTAGGCTGGAGGGTCCAAATTAAGGAAATCACGTATCCTCATGCTAGCTGTCCTACATGCACCACCTGTACCCACAAGTGGACCTTCCTATTTTTGGCTTTGTCCAGTAACTATGCGAGTAAGTAGTTGAACTGTATTTCTCAAATCCTGCACTGTAGCATCAATAGGTGGTTCTGGGGTAATTTCTCTATTTCTGGGTTCATCGGGGGCTGAAGGAGTTAAAGATATCTATGACAGGGGCTCATTGTGAGCCTCATTTCGTTGTCTCACATGACTGGGTGAACCAGCCACCACTCACACTGCCTTTACTTTACCTCTATTCTTCCTAGTTTCTCGCATACTTAACTGCTATACAAAACAATTTAGGGGTTAGACATAATTCACCTATTACACTTCTATGGCACAATCTAAGAATGAAAGGAAAGTAACAACTCCTAAATGCCACGTAGCCTCCTGATTATAAATGTGGTGCACAACACCTTGATAAATAAGACTCTACATTAACATAGATTTGTTCTGATACCACTTCTGTCATGCCCCAAGTCCTATTAGGGTGAACCGACATCCATTGCCGATAAGGCTCGAGAGAACTACCCTATATCTATGCACTTTCTACATAATTTATAATGGATTTCTATAATTTAACATGCCTTTATACAAGTAAATAGTGTTACAAACTGAAAGGGAATGCATGCGACTAAGTCGTTAGGGCCACAACGTTGAAAGTACGAGACATGGACACACCTCAATTTACATAGTCCGCAAAGCCTCTAAATAAAAGAGCATCTGATAAATGTTAGGACAGGCCCTACCTCAATTCACTACATAAAACAAACATATAAACTTTAGACACACAAAGCTCCGGAGTAACCTAGAGCTTGGTAGGAATAGCTGAATGTCCTGGACTCTACTGAGGAGATCTACTAGCACTTATACCTACAGCATGAAATGTAGGTTACCTGAAAGGGACATCGGTATGAGATAATGTACTGAGTATGTAAGGCATGAAATATGCAATGGTGTGGAATAAGAGACTACCTTCGGATATACATTGGGATTGTGTACTTTATGTTCTTTATATTGCTTTACCTTTACTGTATAGTCTGTGCACATCATAAACTGTAAATGACCAATTGATTAGTGGTAAAACTGTATTGGGTTCGTCCCTAGATAGGTTATACTCAACCCCTCGGGCTACCCCCTGATAGGATCATCCATGGCTAGGTTATACTCAACCCCTCGGGCTACCACCTATTAGAAACTGTATTCTTTATCTTTCAATTACCTTTGAGATTATTCTTTTAGTGGTCATAATACTGTAGATTTCGGGCTATATATGCAATATATAACATGAAAATAAACATTTAGGACAACATAGTATTGAAGAGAGTATGTTACATAAGCAACGAAATGCATATGAAATGGAAAACCTCATGATCTTTGTTTAGCAACAAGAACTCATGTACTTGGTATCCATGTATGTATATAGATTTGAAGGGAACTATATATAGGAGCATATGAACATGTGAACAAGTGTATCATGGCTGCTTATTGTGTTGGAGTAGATAAATGCCTTTACTTATCGAAGGATCTATGTTTCATGCCAAATAATACAAATTCAAGTAACCTTACATACCTTGTTGTATGACCTTGTTACTACCTTGGAGTGGCTGCCTTTCCCTCAAATATTTATTTACATAATATTAGGCAGTAAAACTAGTATTAGTAGAAATACAACACTTCCAGGCAGTCCAATATCATATAAATAATTACCCGGACAGCAAGCTTTCAATTAGTGACTCAAAGGTATTTCTTCAACCTTTTCACTTGTAAATATATTTTTTAACAATCATTCTTACATAAATGTTCTGTACATATTATTTTAAGTACCTTAACAGTTTCACAACAGTCCACAAAATACAACACACAACAATTCTTTACAACATGCAAATAAGCAACATAACGTTATGCCCTTTCACCATACTTCGACGTCAACAATCCCTAAACTGTTTCAACGTTGCCAAAATCATTTCCAATGAATTTACCATATAACATTAGTACTAATATAGTCCAAAAATAGTCCCAACTTAGGGGTAAATCATGGAATAACATACTACAATTCTACACAACTTACAAATGTACAGCATAACATTACTCCCCCCTTTGCTACATTTCGACGATGATAATTCCAAACCTTTTCCAACTCTAATCAAACCATTCCAACAACATTTATACATACCAGCAGTGATATACAATTTCATAACATAATCCAAGAAGTCATTAAGGATATGACCCAATAGCTTCAAATCCAACAGCTCACAACTTCCAACCAACATCACACTTAAGATAGCACAATAAAACTCACATGTTAAATGCAACTAAAATCTGTGAACCAACCTTAGTGTAATGTATATAACTAAAATCATGTTAGAAACATCAAATTATGTTCATAATACATCTCATAAACCATTTAGATATCACTAAATCAAAAGAAAAGAGTCCAGCAATTTTTAGGACACAAGCTGTCCAGAATTTTTTTGGCAAAGCATATCATCATCTACTTCTTGATTTTTATGAAGGAATCATACTAAATACACAAATATAACCACTTACCTTTATATTTAAAGTTTATGAACTCCTTAGTAAGCCTAATAGATCCTTTGTCTATTGCTGCTAGGTCAAGAAACGTGTAGAGAGAAACTGGGGAAAGCCGAAATGTTTTCTAAGTCTAAATGAGGACTGAAATGTGCTGCTTATAATCCCCTCATCAAGAGACTCATTTGGATAACTTTCATTAGGATTTTTGTCCACTAAATATCATATAATATTGGGTTAAATATTCATCATCTTAGTCCCTAAAATTGGGCCTAAATTGGCATCAAATTCTAATGGAATTAGGCTGCCAATTTCCAGCCTTCCTCTTAATCCGTTTTTGGCCCCAATTAGTCAAGTGGTTTGGAATATACTTGGGATCCTATTTCATTCTTATTGGACTAAAAATAAGGTCCATTTATGATGCTAAAACATGTGCTAAAATTACACCCTTAAAATAGATTATTTTCCATAATTGAACTTGGACAAAAATGACGTCGAACCTCTTCTCTGTTTAGCTAGTAAGTTGAAGCTAAGTAAGTAGATTAATCACCTATTAGAATATTAATTCATACAAACACCATAATTATGTTACTTGATGATATCCTTAATTTAACATAAAATGCATATACACAAGGCCCTCATAACTGTTAGATGCCCATATCATCCATTAATACGAGAATCTAGCACTTTCAAGAATTGATGCTACTTTGACCAAACTATATCAAGATTTATTCACGTAGCATTAGTACATGTCAAAATGTGGGTGTTACTCTGCCAACACGATATCACCATTTAGGAAGTGGAGCTCCCATTGATTCTCCTCGTGGCTAGATAAATTTTTCAAGTTAGCTTGTAGTGAGTCCTCAAGTTCTTGGACAATATCTATCTTCTCTCAAACTTATGTTTAGACTATGTCTTGTATGTTTGAATTATGAATTATCATTATGATGAGGGTGAGCTTGATTGCTTGTCTTGGCCCTAGCTATGTATCTAAGGTTTAGAGATATTGTTGGACATGTTATTTGTCAATGCTATTAGCCTTTAATCTCTCTTTTCATGGTGTTTATGATATGGAAATTTACCCTGATTCCCAATTCCCCTTGTTTATTCTTATGTGTTATTATCATTTTAAGTGCTTTCACGAGCAAGGATGTCAAATGGTATGCTATGAGGCTTGTTTAGGGTTACCGTTTACCAAACACGTCTAGGCCCTAGGCTTGGGTCGTGATGATAAACTTGGTATCAGAGCACTACGTTGTTCATTATCCTCGGCGTCCAACATACCATGTCTTTTAGAGTCTTATTCATGGTTGTAAGGTACACCTTGACTATGAGTAAGAGGTTATGAGGCGTTTTAGGAAATGTTTACTTCTTCTTGATCTATGTAGTGCTACTGGTGTTAAGGTGTGACTGTCACCTAACAAATGTTTGTTACTATGTCTAATCATAACTATTCCAATAGGAATAGGAACCCACGCCTCTAAGGACCAACCAACTTGTGATGAGTTTCGGGATGCTATTGCCATATTAGCTCAAGTCATGACTAATCAAATCAACCAAGCGGCCCAAAACCCTCATGCTCCTGATTTGGCTCCAAGTGTAACACCCCACACCTTACAATATTAGTACTATGCAAATGAAATATGATATGATTTGGTCAAATTAGCGCTAATTTCTAAAAGTGATTGAATCTCGTGTTAATGGACTATATGTGTGTCTAAAGCTTAAGAGGGTCAAGTACATATATGTTTTGTGTTGAGTTGAGGAAATCGTAACCTTAAACGAAGTAAGAGAATTGAGGTGCTTGTAGGACTTAGTAAGCTAGTAGGTGAGTCACCTACTTGCTTAGCTTAAATTTGCTGGCTAAATGGAGACGAGGCTCAATGTCGAATTTGTCCAAGTCCGATTATGAATAAAGTCCATGTTAAGGGTGTGACTTTAGACTATTTTTTAGCACCATAAATGGATTATATTTTCATCCCAAGATGAATAAAAAAAGGGTTCAAGTACACCATAAATCACTTATCTAATTTAGCCCAAACTAAGCGAAGAGAAAGTTGGAAAATGGGCAGCCCAAGCCCATCAACTTGGTGACCCATTTAGGCCCAAGTGTACGGGACAAGCTGCTCCATAATTAGCTTAATAATATGTAGTATTAGGTGGTCAAAAGTCCAAGAGTAAGTCTGCCAAAAGACCCTTTATAAAGGGCTCAAAACAGACCTTAAGTCATTTTACTTTGGAGAAAACTTTCAACTTTCTAAAGACTTTTATTTCTCTCCTTACTTCACTTTACAAAGCAGCTAACACAACCCTGTAGGGTTGTTGAAGGAAGTCTGAATCTTGGAGGCAAAGGTAAGTAATTGTAGTTGTGCATTTAGTATAGTTTCTTCATGAAAAACAAAAAGTATATGCTAGTATGTTTGTGCTGAAAAATTTGGACAACATGTATTTAGAAAGTTGCTGCACACTTGCCTTTTGTTTTAGTGACTTCTCTGTGGTTTTGGGGATGTATTATAAAGAGAAGTTGATGTTATTGTTATGAATTGAGTTATAGATATTACCCTAAGGTTTCTGCCCTGATTTTGGTTTTATTTAAAAACAAGTTTTATTGTGCTATCGTAAGTGTAATGTTGATTTAAACTTGTGTATTGTTGGATGGAAGTGTATTGGCTTACGTCCTTCATGACATCTTGGGTGTTGTTCTAAGACTATTTTAGGACTATTTATATGTATAGATATTGTTGGAATAGTTTGGTTAGAGTTGGAATAGATTTAGAATTATCGACATTGAAATGTATCGAAGGGAGGTAATGTTATGCTGTCCATTTATAGGTTGTGTAGAGTTGTAATGTGATATGCTTTATGGGTTGTTGTAAGACTGTTATGACACTAAAATAGTCTGCACATGATATGTACATGCAAATCTGTATTAAAAAAATACGATTAGGGGCAGAAAGGTTGAAAGAATATGCTCAAGTTTATAAATACTCCCTTGCTACCTGTGTGTAATTTTTTTATGTGATTGGGCTGCCAAGACGTATCTATTAGCTACTAATGCTAGTTTTATCACCTACTATGTTGTTCGTAAATATTTGGAGGAAGGGAAGGTTATCTCAAGGTAGTAACGAGATCATACAATGAGGTATGTAAGGCTACTTGATTTCTTATAACTTGGCATGAAATCTAGATTCTTCCTTGGTACATAAAGGCACTTGGAAACTTCGACATAACCATTAACTGTCTATCCAATCTTTGACATATTCATATGCTTCCACACATAGTCACCTTTAAATCCACATACATATATGGACACCAAGTTACATGGGTTCTTTTTTCCAGATAAAGTTCACGAGTTATTTTATCTCATACACATTTCATAATTTGTGTAACATACTCTTTTCACTGTCATATTGTCTTGTAAGATTATCTACATATCATATGCTACATATATAGTCCCACAGTTCTAATATTGTGATCACCAAAAGAATCATCTCAAAGGTAATTGAAAGGTAAAGTAAATTATTTATTGATGGGTGGTAGCCCGAGGGGTGGAAGAATCACCTAGACAGACACGATCCTATCACGGGTGGTAGCCCAAGAGGTTAAGGAATAACCTAGCCAGGGATGATCCTGATATACTTTTACCACTAATCAGCTAGTCATTTGTATTACATGTTGTGCACGGACTATAAAGTAAAGGTAAAGTATTATAAAGAACATAAAGTATATGATCCCAATGTATAGCCAAAGGTGGTCTCTAATCTTACACCAGTGCATGGTTTCATTTGAGTTGTTACCTCATGTACAATATGTACTACCTTATATATTAAGTACATTATCCCATACTAATGTTCCTTATGGGGGACCTATATTTCATGATTCCAGTACAGCTGCTAGTAGATCTCCGCAGTAGGAGTACAGGATACCCAACTACTGTTACCAAGCTCCTGGTTGCTTCAGAGATTTGCGTATCTTGAGCTTATATGTTCGCATTATGTAGCTAGTCTAAGTGGGGACTATATCTACCCTTATCAGATACGTTTCCTTATCTAGAGGCTTTGTAGACTATATAAATTAAAATGTGGTCATGTCTCATACTTTAAACATTGTGGCCCCAACGGCAAGCCATACGCATTTCCTTTTAGCTTTTTATCACTGTTTATTTTCTTAAAGGCATGTCAAATGTAGAAATACCTTATAATATATATAAAAAGTGCATAGGTATAGGTTGGTTCTCCCAAGCCTTATCGGCAATGGGTTCCAGTCCACCCTAACGGGACTTGGGGCGTGATATCTAGCGTTAGGGATTTCATGAGGATGAAACCACATGAGATCCATGGGTCTAAAGTAGATAAGGAAACTCAAGAATTTATTGATGATGTGTACAAAGCATTATCTATTATTGGTGTTAGATTGGAGGAGAAAGCAAAGTTAGCTTCCAACCAATTCAATGGGGTGGCTCAAATTTTGTTTACCCAATAGAAGTAGTAGAAGGGGAACAACAATGTTATCTTTTGGGAGGATATTAAGGAGGAATTTCTCAATCAGTTTCTTTTTTCTTAAGCTAAGGGAAGCCAAACTGATGGAATTCATGAATCTAAAGAGTTTGAGGGAGTATGCCCTCAAGTTCAACCAACTCTTTGAATATGCTCCATAATTGGTGGCCGAGCTGAGGTCTAAGACGAACAAGTTTGTGATGGGAGTATCTGATTTGGTGAATGAGTAGTCTCATGCCATGTTGATAGGTGATATCAACTTGTCCTGCCTCATGACTTATGCCAAACAATTAGAGGGGGAAAAGTTCAGAAAGATGAGAATGGGTGAGGCCAAGAGGGCCCATTTTTAAGGTAGGTTCCAAAGTCCCAAGGGTGGCCAGTTTCATCAAGGCCAAAGTTCTTCCAATGCTCCTAATAGAAGGTTTGCCAATGACAAACCAAGGGCCCAAGGTGTTGGCTAATGCTATGTGCCCAAAATGTGGCATAGGCAATAATGGCCCATGTTTGAAGGATACTAATGCTTGTTATGGGTGTGGTGAAATAGGTCATAAAGTGATGGATTATCCTCATAATCAACACAAGGGTAGAGATGGCTATCCACAAGTCTAAGGTGCAAATGCAAGTTATAGATGAAAGGGACGTCAACATGGTGGTACCTTAAGGCACAATAAGTTCTATGCTCTTTAAGAAATTCTCTTAATTCTCCCATATTCATCTTGCATAAAATATTTTCTTGTGATTTTGTTGAGTTGGATATGCAAAAGCGATAGTCCTATCTCTTCATCTACATATATTCATGTTTATGATGACAAATTCATGGTGAATTTGACACTTATTTTGGGATTTCTTAAATTGTATTTTGTTACATTTTTTGGGTTCATGTGTTTGGATAAAATTTTCTTGATTATTTCTCTCATGTATATTTCTTTGATATTCAGGGATGAATGTTCCCAAGGGGTAGATACTGAAATGCCCCAAAACGTGCCCGAAAGTGTACCTCAAAAATGCCCAAATTCATAATTTTCATATATCTCAAAATCTGTGTGATATCAAAAAATTGACTTCATATTCGTGATCAGGGAGCAAAATTGAGTGAGAAATATGTATAACCCTAATTTTAGAGAAGCTTTATCAAAATTTGCTTTTCCAAAGCTCATGAAAAATCGAATCGATCTGCGTCCGTGGCATGACGCGGTCGGGGCATGGACTAGTACATTTTGTTGCCTACTTTCCTTATTTCAGTCCAAGGCCTTGGGGTCTTGGTACTAAGCCTTCCCATGCATAAAACAGCTATATTTAGTCATTTTTCAACCCCATATCTTACAAGATATTCTCCAAAATCCTCTCTAGCACTTAGACTAATATTTCACCCAAATCCAAGTGTCCTAATCTCTTTCTAGATCTCAAGAAATTCATTAAAGCTTCATGTTCTCATTCAAATCATCATCAAGGAAATCTCAAAAGTTGAGATATGTGGGTTTCAACCATTTGGTCTTTTCACCCATGGTGGCCAACCTTCCTTTTTATGTAAATTGCATGTTTTCAAGTTGATTTATCTATGGGTACTTCTTACTATGAATTTATTATAAAATATGTTGGGATTTTATGAAATGTGGATGTTTAAGCATGTTTTGAGTTGTGAACCTATGTTCAATGATGAGATTTGATGAGGGGTTTCAATGTATCTTGCATGACTGTGTTTCCAAGTGTTGGTTGGTTATTTACATTAAATACTCTAACATGATCTCACTCTTGAATTTCATGATTTTGATCAAGCATCACACACCTACCAAGTGTTACATAAAATATCCGATTAAGGGTTCTTGAGTTATTAATAATATACTATATAGCCTATTAGTCAAGTGACTTTATGATGATGAAAGAAATATATGTATATATTAAATTCATGAAAAACATCTATAGTTTTGCAAGTTGACCACACCTATTAGAGGGGAGTGATATGCCTCAATCACTTTCATGGGGGGTGATATGCCCATCTACCATTTTGAGGGGTACTTACCTTGACCACTTTGATGAGGGATGGTATGCCCATCTACCATATTATGGGGTATATACCTTGACCACATTGATGGGGGTAGTATGTTTATCTACCAATTTAGGGGTAGATTTCTCGATCACTTTGATGGGGTTTGGTATTCCCATCTATCAATTTTGGAGTAGATTCCTCAATCGCCTTCCAAGAAGGTGGTATGCCTTGGATTCCAAATAGAAGTTTGATTTGTCTATGATGTCGGTCTCTTACGAAACCTGTAATATGTTATATATAAACATGTTTTACTTCAAGCATTTATGATGCATTCCATATTATTATCCAATTATACATTGCCTATGTCTATGCATTTTGATTATGTTGTCTATCTCTTACTGCATTTCATTCTACATACTTAGTACATTCAAATATACTAATGCATACGCTATGTCTACATGATATTACCATGTAGGAATTGGAGCTCCTCACGATCATCCTCCCTATTGGTAGTTGTGACACCTTGAAGATAAACTATTAGTAAGTCCTCAATGTTCGTGGACATTAGCTATGTTACTCCTACCTTGTTATTTCTTAATGTTGAACTCTTTATACTATGAGGTTAAACCTTGAAAGTGTCTTCACCCTCACTCAAGTGTATATTTAGATGTGTCGTTGGACAAATGATGTAATTATGCTTGGAGATTTGACTTTTTATGATTTATGCTATAAAAGACTCTACTTATTCCATTTATCCTTATTTATTCTCCCTTGTTGTTGTTTATTTGCCTCCACGACCAAGGATGTGCAAATGATATGCTAAGAGGCTTTTTTGGGGTCCCTTGGAGTTCCCATTCACTGTATTATGTCTACACCCTAGGCATGGATCATGACAGCCATGCCCACTTAAACGTAAAATCTCCTATATTTAGCCATTTTTCAAATTCTATAACTCACAAAACCCTCTCTAAAGCCTCTCTAAGACTCTATCCATTCTCTAACCCAAATCTAAGGATTTCAAGCTCAATTTTGTAACAAAAGGGCTCAATCCAAGCTCTAAGTCTACCTCAAGTTTGTTTCAAGGAATTCAAGCTTCAATGTATGTGATTTTTCATCTATGGGTCCTTTCACCCATGAAGCCCAACCTTTTATTTAATGAAACTTGCATGTTTTCAAGTCGTATTACCTATGGGTATCTTTTATTATGAAATATGAACATAAATCATGTTGGGGTTTTACCAAATATTGATTTATTATGCATGAAGGTCTATTTCAAGCTTGTTCCATGAATTGATTTTGTCTATTGAGGTTGTACATGTTTGGAACTATGAAACTATAAACTATTATGAGCTTTTGTGATGGATTTTAAGGTATCATACATAAGTGTTTTACTACCATGTTGGTAGGTTGATTTGCATTGAGTTTGCTCATCTTGTTTTACTCTTGAATTGCATGATTTTGAACAAGTATCATGAACCTAACATGTGTTTGATAAAATGACATGACAAGAATTCTTAACTTATTGATGATATAATACATGATTTAGAAGTCAAGTGACTTTATGTTGATTAAGGGCTTTCAAGCATGTATTGAATTCATGAAAAGTATCTATGATCTTACAAGTATTAAGTTAAGCCTTATTTCACGATTTTTACCTCTTGTGAGCCATTCATGTTAAATCAACGGTTCAACTATGATTATGAATTACTCTCATGTTCAAGTTAGGCTCACTAGTAGAGGTCAAGCATGTTTATGAGCTACTCAAGTCATGTTCTTACAACCTATTAATGTTGTGATTAAAGTATGAATATTTTAAGTTTTCCATGGTATATCACTTAGCACTGATTGAGGCTTAAGATAGGAGCTTGACTCAAGGTGTCCTTATATAAAGTCTTTAGTCTCTAAACTTTATGCTACCATAGGATTATGATTATTACCCTTGCTACGCTAGTGGATCCATCTAGTTCATATTATCATGTTTGGTTTGCCTTGGCATGTAAACCACACTTTGCCAGAGGGTGTCATGCTGGTCACCAGAACCGAAGGGGTGTCAGGCCTCGGAGTCCAAGTTATAGCTGCTTGATCTATGTAGGTTAAGGTTATTTTCTATATATTTATGGTATATTATGCAAGTTGAATGATTTACAAGCATGTTTTACTACAAGCATTGATCATGCATGCCATATTAAGATTATATATCCATTGCTTATGATTATGCATTTTGGATATATTAGCTTATGTTTTTGTTGCATTGCACCTTGCATATTTAGTACACTCAAATGGACTACTGCATACTCTATGCCTACATGATATTATTATGTAGGTATTGGAGCTTCATTTTATCATTCTCCACATGGCTAGTTTGGTACGTTGGAGAAAGGTATTGGTGAGTCCTCAAGTCGGAGGAAACTATCCCCGAATCTAGGGTGAGGACTTTATGAGGATGAATCCTCTAGTTGTATATAGGTCAAAGCTGGATGAAGATCCACAAGAGTTCATTGATGAGGACTACAAGATCTTGAATATCATAGATGCTAGCTCGAATCAAAAGGCGGAGTTGGCGACATACAGACTCAAAGGTTTAGCCCAAATATGATATACTCAATGGAATAGTGAGAAGGGAATTAGTAATGTGCTTATCTGGAAGGAGTTCAAATTATACTTCCTCAATCGGTTCTTCCCTCTTGAGCTTAGAAGTTAATTTGGTAGAGTTTATGAACTTGAAACAAGGTGTTATGAACGTGAGGGATTTTTCCCTCAAGTTTAATCAACTGTCAAAGTATGCTCATCATTTGGAAGCTGATCTAAGATCTAGGATGAATAAGTTTATGACTTGTCTTGGTTGGTAACCTATACCCAGCAAATGTAGGAGGATAAATTGAGGAAGAGAAGGGGGCATGAAGCCAAAAGATCTCGATTTTAGGGTAAATTTTGAAAGGGTTCTTGATTTCGTTAAGGCCATTGGTCTTATCATGCTACTAATATGGGGTTTGCTAATGACTTCCCTAGGCCGCAACGTGTTGGTGGTGTGGTCCCTATTCATGTGTTCCCTAAATTTGGAAGCATCCATGGAGTCCCATGTTTGAAAGGTTCTAATGTATGCTTTGAGTGTGGGGAACTTGGTCACAAGAAGGTGGATTGTCCAAGAAACTGTGGCAAGGTTTGGATTGCAAATGTGGTTCCATTAGGTAGAGGTGGTCCTAAAGTTTGTTCCCTAAGGAACAATCAGTGTTATGCTCTACATAGGAGGCAAAAGGTTTGTCATGTTCCCGATATTGTTACCGATATGTTGAAAATCTTTGACTTTGATATATATATTTTGATTGATCCAATTGTCACTCTTTCCTTTGTTACTCTTTTTCTTGAAAAAAGTTATATGTTGACCCCAAGTTATTGCATGAGTCATATCAAGTGTCTAATCATATTGGTGCCTCTAATGTTGCTAGGAAAGTTTATAGAAGTTGTCCTATTTGCATTTTGCATAAGTTTTTGCCTTGTGATCTTGTTGAATTAGACGTGGTATATTTTTGTGTCATTTGGTATGGATTGGTTGCATGTCTACGATGCTTCTATTGATTGTAGAATGCATAGGGTCAAATTCTAATTTATAAACGAACACGTCCTTAAGTGGGAAAGTCTAGATATGGTGGTCAAGGGTAGATACATTTCTTGCATTAAAGTCCGTAAGTTTATCTCTAATGGGTGTCTTTACCATCTAGTGAGGGTTAATGATGTGGAGTCTAAAAGCCCTTCCATAGAGTCGATTCCGATTGTTAATGAGTTTCTTAATTTCTTCCCAAATGACCCTCCAGTGTTCATCCTAAAAGAGAAATAGATTTTGGTATAGACCTCCTCCTCGATACTCAACCTATCTCTATCCGCCTTGCCCTATGGCCCCAACAAAGTTGAAGTAGTTAAAGGAACATGTGAAAGATTTGTTCGAGAAGGGATTTATTAGACCTAGCCAATCACCTTTGGGTGCTCTGGTGTTGTTTGTGAAGAAAAAGGATAGGGAACTTAGAATGTGCATTGACTACTGGTAACTCAATAGGGTCACTACAAAGAATAGGTATCCTCTTCCAAGAATTGATGACTTATTTGACCAATTTCAAGGGGCTAGCTTTTTTGGTAAGATTATTGTTCAGTCCAGCTAACATCAAGTGAAGGTGAGGGAGTGTGACATTCCTAAGATGGCCTTATGGAATAGATGTGGGCATTATGAGTTTGTTGTAATGTTTTTTGGGTTGACCAGTGTACTGGCTATCTTTATAGACCTAATGAATATGGTCTTCAAACCCTATATTGATTCTTTTCTTATGGTCTTCGTTGAAGATATTCTGATCTATTCACATAGTAGGGAGGAGCATATGGGCCATTTGAGGGATTTGTTGTGTATTGTGATGCTTCCTGGGTTAGTTTGGGTTGTGTGTTGATGCAAAATGGTAAGGTCAAAGTTTTTGCTTCTAGACAACTCAAGGTACATAAAAAAAACCATACCCATGATCATAGTTAGCCAATATTGTGCTTACATTAAAGATTTGGCATCAAAATTTATATGGGGTGCATGTTGATGTGTTCACCGATCATAAGAGCTTACAATATGTTTTAATGAAAAACGGCCTCAAGTTGAGGCAAAGAAGGTGGATAGAACTTCTTAAGGACTATGACATAAGTGCGTGTTACCATATCGGTAAGGCAAATATTATGGCGGATGCTTTGAGTCTGGTGTCCATGGGTAGCCTAGATCATGTTCATCGTAGTGGTAAGAAGATGGTTAGGGAGGTGCACCAATTGGCTAGATTGGGGGTTAGATTGGAAGAAATGGGTGATGGTATTTTTATTGTTCATGGGTCTAAATCTTCATTGGTTGATGAGGTGATAGCAAAACAAGATCTTGACTCATCCTTACTTGAATTGAAGGACTTGGTGAAAGAGGGCAAAGTAAAGTTTTTCTTCCAATAGGGAGATGGTGCCTTTAGGTACTAAGGTAGGTTATGTGTGTCGTGTGTTGATGGTTTGAGGGAGAAGATCCTTGATAAAGCCCATAATTATTTTTATTCTATCCACCCTAGTTCCACCAAAATGTATAAAAACTTAAGGGATGTGTATTTGGTGGAGAGGCATAAAGAGGGACATTGCCAAATTCGTCTTCGGTTGCCATAGTTGTCAATAAGTCAAGGCCAAGCATCAACGACCTGCTGACCTAACCCAAGACATAAAGATTCCTACTTAGAAGTGGGAGGTGATTAATATAGATTTTGTAGTTAGGTTGCCCAAGACTAGGAAAGGTTTTGATTCTGTGTGGGTGGTGGTTGATAAGATGATGAAATCAGCTGATGCTCTACCTGTAAAGACTAGCTATGGGGATGAAGAGTATGCAAGGCTATACATCCATAAGTTATTGAGATTACATGGGGATCCTTTGTCAATCATATCAGATCATTGTGCATAATTCACTTCGCACTTTTGGAGGTCTTTTCAAAGGGGTCTTGGTACGAAAGTTCACCTTAGTACGGCCTTTCACCCGCAAATGGATGGCGAAGCCGAATGAACTATTCAAAAACTTGAGGATATCCTTAGGGCTTCTATATTGGTAGTTAAGGGTAGTTGGGATGACCATCTTCCTTTTATTGAGTTTGCATACAACAATAGCTATCACTCTAGCATCATTTTCACTGCTTTTGAGGTTCTTTATGGAAGACATTGTAGATCACTGGTTGTTGTTTTTTAAGGTAGGATAGGTGGATTTATTGGGATTGGATTTTATTATGGAGGCTATTGAGAAGGTAAGGATGACTAAGGAAAGGTTGAAAATAGCCCAAAGTCGTCAAAAATGCTATGCCGATTTGAGAAGAAAAGACCTTGAATTCAAAGTGGGTGATTGGGTTTATTAGAAAGTTTCTCCGATGAAAGGTGTGGTCCATTTTGGTAAAAAGGGGAAGTTGAGTACAAGATAGATTGGTCCTTATGAGGTGATAAAAAGGGTTGGCAAGATAACTTATGAGTTGAAATTGCCTAGTGAAATAAATTTGGTTCATCCGATGTTCCATGCCTTTATGTCGAGAAAATATGTTGGTAATCCTAATGCTATTGTGACTCTTGGTGGTGTGGGTGTTGTTGAGGATAACTTGACTTATGAGGAGGTTCTGGTTCATATTTTGATAGGCAAGTGGAGATATTAATGAATGAGGAGGAAGCATTCGTTAAGGTCCTTTGTAGAGACCAACAAACTAAAAGTGCTACTTGGGAGCCCGAAGTGGACATGCAAAAGCGGTATCCTTATCTCTTCCACTCCACTCAAGCCTAAGGTACTAACTCTAAGCCACTATGTTATTTCAACTTTTATGTTTTGGCCCCTACATAATCCATATGCATTCATGTTTAAGTTGGCAAATTTATGATGATTTTATAGTTTTGTTGAGATTTTGGAAATGGCAATTTAAATGTAATATTGCATTTTTTAGGGGGCTGATTTTTTTATGATCACTCTTGTCATGTACGTCTCTTTTACATTTGTGGATGAACGTTCCCAAGGGGGAGATATTGAAATGACCCCAACAAGTGCCCGAAAATGTGCCTTGAAATGACTGAAATTTTAAATTCCATATATCTCAAAATTCATGGGCAATATCGAAAATCTGACTTCTTTTTCTTGTTCAGGAGAACAAAATTAGGAGAAAGAGGGTCTAACTCCAATTTTAAAGAAACCGAATCGAATTATGATTTTTCAAAGTCGGCTGAGAATAGTGAGGTATGCGCGAGGCTTCCGCGACGTGCACCTATGTTATTTTGGGACTTTTTCTTTAGTTCGGTCTAAGACTTCTAAGTTTCGGGCTTAAGTGTTTCCAGACATGTTTTTACCTATACTTAGCCATATTTCACCCTCATATCACCCTAGACATTCCGAAATACTCAATCTAATAATTGCCATATTTTTCAGTCCTAAATTCAAGTCTCAAAACCCTCATCTGGAACTAAGGATTTCCTTCAAGCTTCAATCCTCCATTTTTAATCTTCATCAAGAGCTTTCTCAAAACTACGGTATGTAGGTTTTAGCAATCGCGTCCTTTCACCCATGGTGGTTTGATCTCATTTTTACTCAATTTGCACGATTGAAAGTTGATTTTACAATTGGGTTTACTAGTATGAACATGTCTATTAACTATGTTAAGCTATGTAAAGTTGTGAATGTTTTGTTATGTTTTGAGCTATAAATCTTGGATCTATTGTATGACTTGATGAGGGGTTTTGATGTATATTGCTTGAGGGTGTTTCAAGGTATCGATTGATGGTTCTACAATGAATTTTCTTGCATGTTTTCATCTTTATATTTTATGGTTTTATACTAGCAATACACACCCTCTAAGTGTTTGATAAAATGTTCGCATGTGGTTTATTGAGGAATTGAAGGTCGAAAGCATGAAATATGATATGGTTAATGTTGTGATGATGAAAGGAGCTTATGCATATGATATAATTTATATAAGGTGTTGCATTACACAATGCCCGATCCGGGAGGACTAAGATCCTGGATATCCTTGTCAAGGGTTTTGTACCTTGATAACCGAGGTAGAGGTTTGTACTCATCAACAATGTCAGAGGTTTGTACTTTGCTACCATGTTTATGTGGTGAAATTATCCTCAACCATGTGAGGGCCTTGTACCACCCCATCAAGGTGATTGGGTGAGACCATCATCAATGAACCAAGGGGTTTATACTTTGGGAAAGCTAGCTTGGTCTCTTCTACACATATGATATCCTATATGAGCATGAGTTGCTTAAAGGATGTTTTACTTATGCATTGATCATATATTCCATATTATTATATTATGCCTATTGCCTATTGTTATGAATTTTGACTATGATGCCTATTACTTGTTGCATTGCATCCTACATAGTACATTCAAACGTACTAATGCATACTCTTGCCTACATGATATCACAATGTAGGAACAAGTGACCAAGTTGATATCCTTCTCCTCAACTTGGCTAGTTCAGTACTATTTAAGATATTTTTTGAGTCCTTCACTTCAGGGACCTTAGTCAATGTTGTTCTTATTATGTATTGAGACACTCTTCTTTATATTCTATTTTAACTATTAGGGTGAGCCCCGTTGCTTTGTCTTGGCCCCTGCTCTTACCTAATTATTAGAGAAGCTTGTAAGACATGTTATGTATCTATGATATGATCTTAAACTCCTTGTCTCTAGACTATGATGCTATGAAAGTTTTTCCCCAAGCCCCGTTGTCGCTATTCATACTCTCTATGTCTTTTATATGCTTCCACGACTGATGATGTATAATGATAAGTTAAGAGGCTAGTTTAGGCTTCCTTATGGTTCTCCATTTGCCATGTCACATCTAAGCCCTAGGCTTGGGTTGTGACAAACATGAATAGGGTAAAAGAGGTATGGCTATAGCTTCTTCATGCCCACTACGGCTCCACGAGAGACACTTTCGACTTGACAATTCTTCCAAAGGGCCTTGACCAACACCATATTCTTATCAATCAATTTCTCAACCCATCCATCTAATACCTCTATCGGGACCTTCTCCTAAGCCAACTTATCCTCCAAGACACCCATAACCATAAAGAGTTCTATCCTACTAGATTCACCAACCACAACTCTTTAACCGAGAAGCATGAAGAACCGGACAAACCATATTTGTATCCATAGGCAATTCCAATTCGTGTGTAACCTCACCAATCTTCCTCTACACCCTAGAAGGATTCACAAACATAAACTCATTTATCATCCTTAACCACTTGAAGTTCACTTTGTACCACAAACTACCATCTCCCTCTTGGGAGACAACCTCCATTTTACCATCTTCACCTAAAACCTCTAACTCTAATAAGGCGGAATCAAGGACTTGCTTCATCTGGACCTCTTCAACCAAAGAATCATCAATAATACTACACCACCATTTTCAACTTCCTCTAACCTAACTCCTGATCTAACCAATCGATGGACCTCGCTAGTCACTACTTTGCCACCATCATCATTATATGCTAGGTCACTTAGAGTACCGACCACAACATTAACCTTATCGGGGAAAAATATTGCACGTTCATATCATAATTCTTAAGGATTTCTAACCACTTTCTTGTTATTCTCAACTCACACCTATCATATTTAGCAAACACTCGGTAATTCTCTCCCAAGACTTACAACACTCCATCACTAGAGGCCATCACAAAAATTCCAAGGTAGGTTTTTGAGACCCTATTCGTGAAACCCATAAATATCACCAGTGCATAAATCAACCAACAAATCCACTACACTCCAAACGCTCTATCCTAATCCATAAGGACACCTAGGGGCATCACCTATCCTCATTCTCACTTAGAGAAAAAACCTGAGCCACAAATCAATCTTAGAGAAATGACTATCCCATTGTAGTTTACCAAATAGATCATTCATCCTTAACCATCATATTACAATGTGACGGGTCCTTCACTCAAGGGAAACAAGATATTCATATAGCTAAACCACCCCAATAACTCCAACCCATCAAAGCAAATCCAACAAAAATCATAAGACAAGTATAGCATGGAGCAACCTTTATAAGCCTTTTTAGCACCAATACTCACATAGCCAAATCTTACTAGCAACAAAAGGAATAATCAAAGAAATAGAGACTCCCAAAACTATCAAAGCATGCACAATAAGATCAAGGAAAAATTTCTAACTTACTAGTAGTATCATCTGGCTCCTCATCCCCTCCTTGCCTTCTTTGAAGAGCATAGAACTGATTGTGCCTTGGGGCACTACCTTGAGGATGAACATCTTCACCCTTGCCTTGCTTATGAGGATTCCTTCTTCGTATGTCCCTCTTCACGACAATGGAAGAAAGCATTGGTGTACTTCAAACATGAGCCTCTATGAACCTTACCACATACTGGCCAGATAACATTCTCTCTATCTTTGATACTCTGTAACTTTCCTTCAAAATAGGTTCTCTTAGACTCTTTACCTCTTCTCATCCTTGTCTTTTCCTCCTTCATTTATTCAGCATAAGTTATCAAGCTAGACAAATCCATGTCTCTTATCAACATAGTGGATCTGCAGTCCTCACTCACTAAGTCAGATACACTCATTACAATCTTATTCATCCTAGACCTTGGATCTTCCACTAGTTAGGGAGCATATTTTTAGAGTTGGTTAAACTTGAGGGCACACTCCCTCACACTCATAGAACCTTGCTTGAAATTCATGAAATTCACCAATTTCGCCTCTCTAAGCTCAAGAGGGAAGAACTATTTAAGAAACGCCACATTAAATTCCTCCCATCGAACCACATTATTGTTTTCCTTCTCGTCCTTCAATTGAGCATACCATGTTTTGGCCAACCACTTGAGTTAGTAAATCGCCAACTCTACCTTCTCTTCCGATATAACACCTATAATAGTCAATACTTTGTAAACCTCATCAATGAATTCTTATGGATCCTCATCTACTTTTGACCCATAGAACTCCGGGGATTCATCCTCATGAAGTCCCTCACTCGAGATGACGGTGTAGGAACATAAGGGGCTTGACGAGCTGATTGTTTTTCGGGAGTGTGGGCTCAAAGATCTTCTTCCTCATGTGTTAGGCATGATCTAGCATATCAAAGAACAATCATTAGGGGGGACTAACCTTACCTCAACTCTATAGCATGATATTGAAAATAGAGAAGGGAAATATTTTCTAAAACGTCTCACAAACTCTTGCTCATAGTTGTGGTTCACAACACAATCATGAATAAGACTCTAATGGATGCAATTGTTGGATGTCGAGGACCTAACAACCTAGTGCTTTGATAACAAGTTTGTTATGACCCAAAATAGGGCCTAGATGGGACACCACGAATGGAGAACACCAAGGAACCCCAAACAAGGTTCATAGCATATCATATATATATCTTTGGTCGTGGAAGCAAAATAGAACAATGTAAGAAACAATAAAAAGAGATATTGGACAAAAGGAAAGAAATAAACACCTGAATAACATAAATGAGTCAAAGCTTAAGCATAACACATAACATGTCCAATAATACCTCTAAACATAGAACTTAACGGGGGCCATGACAAGCAACCAGGCTCACCCTCATAATCAAAGTATACAATAAAGAAATATCATCATAATACATAACATAAGAATATATACATCGTCCCCGAAATGGAGGACTGACCAACTAGCTTGAGAGAATTCATACTAGCCCCGTGGAGGAGTGTGATGACCAAATGGATCTTTAATTCCTACAGGATAACATCATGTATGAATATAGTATGCATTAGTATGTTTGAATATACTATGTATATAGGATGCAATGCAACAAGAGATAGGAATCATAGGCAAAATGCATAATCATAAGCAATGAATATCATACTAACAATATGACATGTATGAATTATACTTGGAGTAAAACATGCTTATATAGAACATAGTACATGCGTAGAAAAGACCATCATTTTGCTAATGGATTTATCACCTCCCATCCTAGGTGCTTGAGGTTCAAATGCTTCAGTTTGGTTATCAAATGTACCATCCCCATCTAGGTAATTGATGTACCAACCCCTCAATTTGGTTAATGAAGTACCAACCTCTCAATTCAGTTAATGAAGTACCAACCCATCAATTTGGTTAATGAGGTACCAAACCCTCCATTAGGTTAATGAAATACCAACCCCTCAATTTGGCAAATGAAGTACAAACCTGTCAGTTCGCTTAATGAGGTACTAAGCCCTCAATTCGGTTAATGAGGTACCAAGCTGTCAATTCAGTTAATTTCCATCATTATAGATACTTTCCATGAAATAAACACAAGAATACCATACTTTCATCATCATAATGTCATTCCACTCATATACCATGCTTTAGACCTTCAATATCTCAAGATGCACAATTAAGACATTTTGTCAAACACTTGGCGGGTGTGTAATGCTAGTATAAAACTATGCAATTCAAGAGTGAAATCACGCAAAAAACCTCAAGGTAAAATCACCTGCTAACACTTGGTGAAACCACTAATAAACATACATAAAAACTCTTCATCAAATCTTAAGGTAGGTCAAAGATTCATGGCTCAAAACATGCTAAAGCAGTAATAATTTTACAAAACCACAACACAGTTCATAGTAAAATTCATTATAGGTAAGCCTCATAAAAAAATCAACTTAGAATCATACAATTTATGAAAAAAGGAAGCTTGGGAATGATGGGCTAAATGATCCAATTGTTAAAACCCACATACCTTGACTTTGGAGAATCCTTGGAGACTTGGAGTTTGAATCAAAACCTTAAGATTTGGATGAGTTTTAGGACTTGGAATTTTGTCTAAGTGTTCGAGTGAGTATTAGAAAATATTTTATATGATATGGAGGGTGAAACATGGCTAAGTATAGTTATTTTCACACATGGGATTACTTAAGTCCAAGACCAAAAACACTTGGATCGAGATAAAAAAACTGGAAAAGAAAATACACACTAGCATGTTGCACCAGAAATGTGGTTTGCTTACATGGAATTGCTCACTTGGAAAATTGAAATTCGGATTCATTCAGTCTAAAATTTAGGTTAGAACGATTCCCCACTCAATTATGGCCATTGAAAAAGAATATGAAGTTGCATTTTCAAAATAACACATGAATTTTAAGATATATGGAAATGATGATTCTGCGCACTTTCGAGGTACATTTTCAGGAACATTTAGGGGTTATTTCACCTTTGACTTTAGTATAGTGGAATAGGTATTGATATCGCTTTTTGATGTCCACTTTAGCTTCCCATATGTCACTTTCAACTTGTTGATTCCTCCAAAGGACCTTGACGGATGTTAAATCTTTCTTTCTCAACTTCTTCACTGGTCTATGCAATATGTCCACTAGGACCTCCTCATAGTCAAATTATCTTCCATAACTTCTAAGGGCACTATATCACATTGGGCAATGATGCATTTCCACAACATAGACACATAAAAGACTAGATAAACCATATTCATATCCGTAGTCAACTTCTATTCGTAAGCAACTTTACCAACTCTCCTTAAAATTCTATAGGGTCCCAAAACCCTTGGCTCGATTTTCCTTTCTTGCGTAATCGGACCACACCCTTCATGGGTGAGAACTTCAAGTAAATCAAATAATCAACATTAAACTCAAGGTCTCTTCTCCTCACATCATAATAAGACTTTTATCTTCTTTGAGCCGTCTTCAACCTTTGCCTTATTAACCTCACCTCCTCCGAAGCTTAAAAAAACAAATCTAGGCCTAGCAAGGCCATCTCCCCCATATCAAACCCCCTAATAGGGGAGTTAGAGTGCTTACCACATAAATCTTCAAAGGGAGCCATGTCAATGCTAGAGTTGTACCTATTGTTATAAGCAAACTCAATAAGTGAAAGATGTTCATCCCAACAACCTTTAAACTCTAAAACACAAGCTCTAAGAAAATCCTCAAGAGTTTGGATAGTTGTTTCGGCTTAGCCATCCATTTGAGGATGAAAAGTCGTGCTAAGCTTGACCTTAGTACCAAGACCCTTTTTGAAGGATCTCAAAAAAAGAGTAGTGAATTAAGCACCACTATCCAAAATGATAGACAAGGGTACCTCGTGCAATCTACCCAACTCATGAATATATAACTTGGCACAATCTTCGGACCTATAAGTCATTTTAACCATTAGAAAGTGAGACAACTCTGTCATTCTATCCACAACAACCCAATTAGAATCAAAGTATTTCGTAGTCTTTGGCAACCCAACCACAAAATTCATGTTGAACCAGGGTAGAAATTTCTATGTCTTGGAATAGGCCACCTGGCCTTTGATGTTCGGCTTTCACTTGTTAGCAGTTGTGACAACTGGCTACAAACTTGGTAACATACCTCTTCATACCACCCCACCAATAAACCTCTCTCAAGTCTCTATCCATTTTTGTGGAACCAGGGTCAATAGAATAGGATGAATTGTGGGCCTCCTTCTAAATAAACTCCTCCAAGTCATCAACATTAGGTACGCACAACCTACCTTGGTACCTAAGGGAACCATCTCCCCTTCTGGAGAAAACCTCCACCATACCATCCTCACTCAAACCTTCAACTCTATCAAGGCAGGATCAAGGTATTATTTTGACTTGACATACTCAATCAAAGAAGATTTGGAACCATCAACAACCACTACTCTGTCATTTTCAACTTCCTTTAACCTCACCACCAACCTAGCTATCTGGTGAACTTCTCTACCCACTTCCTTGTTACCAACATCAATATGAGCTAGACTACCCATAGACACTATACTTTGCTCAGCCATAACCTTAGCTTTGCTGGGATGATAGTGCACACTCATGTCATCATCCTTAAGGAGTTCTAACCACCTTCTTTGTTTAAAGTTAAGATCTTTTTGTATAAATACATATTTGGGACTCTTGTGGTCAGTAAACATATCTACATGAACCCCATACAAATAATGACGCAACATTTTCAAAGCAAACACCATATCTGCCAATTCAAGATCATGGCTGGGATAGGTTTGCTCATGCACCTTAAGTTGTCTAGAGATATATGCTATACCCTTGCCATTTTGCATCAGAACAAAACCTAAACCGATCGCTGAGGCATCACAATAAACCACAAACCCTTCTGACCCTTCCAGTAAACTCGAAATAAGACTGGAGGTAAGCTTGTCTTTCAAAGTTTGAAAAATCTTTTCACATTCATCAGTCCAAACAAATTTTGCTTTCTTTTGAATATACAATGTCATAGGGGAAGGTATACAAGAGAAACAATTCATAAACCTCTGATAGTAACCTGTCAAACCCAAGAAACTCCTAATATCCATTGAACTCAAATGCCTAGGCCACTTAACTATAACCTCTGTCTTCTTAGGGTCGACTTTAATTCCATCAGTAGACACTACATGCCTACAAATGTGACCTCTTTAAACATAAATTTACACTTTCATATTTAACAAACAACCTCTTCTCAAATTTTGCAACAACACCCTCAAATTACTCATATGTTCTTCCTCACTCTGGGAATAAATCAATAGATCATCAATAAAGACCACCACAAATATATCAAGGTAAGGTTTAAAGATCCTATTCATGAGATCCATAAATATTATGTCTGCATTAGTCAACCTAAAAGATATTACCATAAATTCAAAATGCCCATACCTAGTCCAAAAAGTTGTCATAGGAATATCATACTCCTTCACCCTCATTAGGTGTTATCCGGATCGTAGGCCAATCATAGAAAAGTGACTAGCCCTTGTAGTTAATCAAAAAGTTCATTAGTCCTTGGTATAGGATGCTTGCTCTTTATAGTTGAAATGATATCAAAAAGTGCATAAAAACGTGCCTCAGAAGTGCGCAAAATCCTTTTTTTGTATATCTAAAAATTTGCTTGTTATTTTGAAAATTCGACTTCAAACTCCTGTTTAAGCAGTCTAAATTAGCGATACAAGGGTTTAACCTTGATTTCAAAGAAAAGGAATTGATTTATGAAATTTGTGCTTGGTGTAGTTTCTAGTACGGGTCTGCGATGTTTACGCAATGCAGACAGGTGTAATTTCGGCACTGTTTTTCTTAGTCTGTCCAGATTTTTCTAAGTGTTGGGCCTAAGTTTTCCAAATGTACTTTTACCTATACTTACCTTATTTCACTCTCATACCACTCATAACATTCCCCAATACTCTCAAAAACCTCAGCCATATTTTCACTCCAAAATTCAAGACTCAAAACCCTTATTCAAAACTAAGGATTTCCTTCTAGCTTCAAGCCTTTATTTTCAATCTTCACCAAAGAGCTTCTCCAAAGCTAAGGTATGTGGTGTTGAACTATTGTGTCCTTTATCCATGGTTCCTAAGTCTCCTTTTTACCAATATTTTATGATTTAAAGTTGATTTTACATGTGGGTCTTGTATATTGAGAAATTTATTGCACAATGATTTTAGTTCATGAAAGTATCGTTATATTAGCATGTTATAAGCTCTAAATCTGTAATCTAATATTAGATTTGATGAGAAGTTTTGATATGATTGTCTTGGGGATGTTGCAAGGCTTTGATTGATGGTTTTACTATAGATTTCTTGCATGATTTCATCTCTAAATTGCATGGTCTTTTATCCCCATTACACCCCCCAAGTATTTGATAAAATGCTCACCTAGGGTTTCTTGTGGAAATGATGGTTCAAAGCATGAGATATGATATGATTGACTATATGATGATGAAAAGAGCTAATGTATATGATAAATTCTATATGAAGGGTCGTAGTAGACCATTCCTAATCTGGGTGCCTACTTGAGGGATCAATATATCAACCACTAGGGTGATGGGTCCTATCATCACTAACGTAGTTGAGGGGTTAATATCTCAAACACTAGGGAGATGGGTGCTATCATCACTAACATTGATGAGGGGTTAATACCTCACACACTTAGGTAATGGGTGCTATTATCGCTAACCTTGATGAGGAATTAATACCTCACACACTAGGGTAATGGGTGCAATCATGACTAATCTTGATGAGGGGTTTGTACCTCACACACTAGCATGATGGGTGCTATCATCAATAACCCCAAGGGGTTTATACCTTGGAAATTTAGGTTGGTCTATTCTTTACATATGATATCTTATATGAGTATGAGTTATTTAATCATGTTATACTACAAGCATTTTTCATACATGCCATGTTGCTAATAGACTATCTCTTGTTATGATTATGCATTTTGACTACATTGCCTTCCTCTTGTTGCATTACATCCCACATACTTAGTATATTCAAAAGTACTAATGGATACTCTTTCCCACATGATATTACCATGCATGGACAGGTGCTCAAGTTGATCATCCTCCTTCTCCACGTGGATAGATCAGTTGTACTCAAACCAAGTTGGTGAGTCCTCCACTTCGGGGACCTTAGTCTATGTTGCTATTATCTATGTATTGAGACACTTTCTTATGTTCTATTCGACTATGAGGGTGTGCCCCATAGCTTTGTCTTGTCCCTTGCTCTATCAATGTATTAGAGGTGCTTGTTGGTCATGTTGTGTATCTATGCATGAGCTTTGACTCTTGGTTCTCAATTATGACGTTTATGCAAGCTTTCCCTTATCCCTATTACCCATATTCTTATTCTATATTCCCTTTATATGCTTCTGCAACCAAAGATGTGTAATGATAAGTTAAAAGGCTTGTTCGGGGTTCCTTCGGTTTCCCCATTCGCTGTGTCACGTCTTCGCCCTAGGCTTGGGATGTGATTATAGTGACTCTATTGAGTTGTCAGTAATTAATACACAGTATAAGGGAACCATCCTTTCTTTTTACAAATAACATTGGTTCACCCCAAGGTGACTTACTAGGCTTTACGAATCCTTAGCCAACAAATCCCTTAATTGATCCTTTAACTCATTCAACTCTACTGGGGTCATACAGAAAGGGGGAATGGAAATGGTTCTCATATCAAAGAGAAAGTCTATACCAAAGTCTATTTACCTTTCGAGAGGAACTTCAAGAAGCTTATTAGGAATGACATCAAGAAATTCATTGACTACCGGAATCGACTCAATAGGAAGGACCTTAGACTCAACATCCCTAACCCTTACATGAAGGTAAATGTAACACTTAGAAATCAATTTTAACCCACATTAGCACAATGTCCTTGAGGATGACCATATCTACCCTTGTGGTTAGCATGAGGATAATCAACACCATTGTGACCCACTTTACCACAACCAAAGCAAGCATTAGAGTTCTTCAAACATGGGCCACCATAGTTTCTCCCATACCTTAGGCACTTAAGATTAGTCATCCCACTATTGCCACCTTAAAACCTTGGGTTAGACACCCCATCATTATTAAATCTCTTGTTATGGGCATTGGAGGACCCTTGGCCATGAAACTTCTGACTTTATTTAAACTGGTCACCCTTGGCACCTTGGAATCCACCCTCAAACCTAGCCCTCTTGGACTCCCCACTTCTTTTTTTCCTAAGTTTCTCCCCCTTAACTTCCTTGGCATATGTCATGAGCTGATACAAGTCCATATCACTCAATATCATGGCAACACGACACTCTTCATTCATAAAGTCAGACACTCCTGACATAAACTTCATCCTTGATCTAGAGTCTGCATCAAATGAGAAGCATACTTGGAGAGCTTGATGAATTTGAGGGCATACTCCCTCACACTCATGTAACCTTGCTTAAGATTTATGAACTCCATCATTTTAGCCTCTCTCAACTTAATAATGGAAGAAGCATTTGAGGAATGCGCCTTTAAACTATTCCCAAGAAATAGCATCATCCTTTCTTCTCTTCGATTTCCATTGAACAAATGAAACTTTGGCCGCACCTTTGAGTTGGTAGGCCATAATTCTACCTTATCCTCCGAACTTACCCCCATGAGAGATAGCACCTTGTACACCTTATTGATTAACTCTTAGGGATCTTCCTTCGCCTTGGACCCATGAAAATCTGGAGGGTTCATCCTTGTGAAGTCTCTCACCCTTGAAGCTAGAGTAGGATCATGAGGAGCTTGGGGACCTTTAGTTCATTTTGTTTATCATAGCAATGGACAACATAGTGATGGCATTTTGAAATTCATCTTGGGCCACCCCTCTATCTTGAGGAGATTGAGGAATGGGAGGAGCGGTTGCTCCTCGGGTATATGGGGTCTCTTTATTCTTCCTCTTAGTAGTGACATGATCTAGAAGACAAAAAAAGCATTCATTATAGTGGAAAGCTTGTCACAACCCAAGCTTAGGGCCTAGACATGACACACTGAATGGTTAACCCAAAGGAACCCCAAACAAGCCTCTTGGCATATTATCACATATCCTTGGTTATGAAAGAAACATTGACACCAACAATTGATATAGTTAAAACGGGAAATGGAACTAAGAGAAGTTTTTCATAATAATAGTGGCATAAGAAGAGCCAAGCTCAAAAGCATAGATAATCATAATATAATATCCAACACCACCTCTACATGACATGGAGCGGGGGCCAAGACACTTCCTGAGCTCACCCTCAAAATTGTAAGAATACAAGCATAATAAGAAAGTCTTATTATAGTATAAAAGAAAAGTAGATATTGTCCTCAGAGTTGAGGACTCACCAAAATCATTTCTTCAAATGAACAGAACTAACGACATGGAGGAGGAGGATCAATAGGAGCTCCAGTTCCAACATCGTGATATCATGTAGGCATATAGTATGAGTTAGTACTTGGAAAGCACTTAGAATGTGGGGTACAATGCAAAAAAGACATAGGCCATAATATTCAAAATGCATACATATAGGCAATGGATATAATCTCAATATGATATGTATGATCAATTGTTGTAGTAAAACATGCATGTAAAATATTTAACTTACATAATATATAATACATATCTTGGAAGATACTTTAACTGACATAGAACAAGTTAGCTACTACTTGGAATCCAATACAAGACAACCCCTTGGTGAGGTGATGAGCCATAAGGTGACCAGGCATGACACTCCTTGCGAAGTGTGGTCTACTTTTCAAGGTAAACTAAGCATGATAAGATGAACTAGATGGATCCACTAGCAAATCCCATTTAGTTGAAATAATTAATATCACCCTATGGTGGGACATAGTCTAGAGACTAAATACATTATATAAGGACCCCTTGAGTCGAGCCCTCATCTTCAGCCTCAACCGATGCTCAGTTTAATCCCACAGAATACTTGAAATAATTATACTTTAATTATAACATGAATAACTTGTAAGAGACGTGATAAATTGACATGAGTAGCTCATTACATATTCCACCTCTTCTAGTGAGCTTACCTGAACTTGAATATAAGGGTAAAATAATAATCATTCTTGATCCCTCAACTTGACATAAATAGTTCACAAACGGATAAAGTCTTGAAATAGTGCTCTACTTGTCACTTGTAAAACCATGGATATCTATGATGAACTAAACACATGCTTGAAGGCCAATAATTATCATGAAATCAGTTGACTTGTAAATCATGCAATAGTTCATCAATATCTTAAGAATTCTAATCATGTAATTTAATCAAAGACATGGTGGGCATACGCCCATGTACTTATAAACATGAATGCATGCAATTGAGTTAGGGGATGGAACATGAGACATGAAATCACATAGAAGACTTAATATTTAGTACGTTAGGCTTGAGTAGGATGGAATAAATAAGGATTTCATTTTTGTATGTCCGCTTCGGTTTACCATATAACACTTTCGTCTTGTTGATTCCTCCAAAGGAACTTAATAGAAGCAACATCATTGTTCCTCAATGTCTTCACATGTCTATGCAAGATCTCTACTAGAACCTCTTTACATGCCAAGTTGTCTTCAACTATCCCCACAACATCAAGAGGTACAATAGTATTATAGTCACCTACACACCTCCTCAACATAGACACATAGAAGACCGGATGAAACAATTCCATTTTATTAGGCAATTCTAACTCATAGGACACCTTACCAATACTCCTCATCACTCTATAAGGACCCACAAATCTTGGACTTAGTTTACCCTTCTTACCAAAATGACCCACACCCTTCATGGGTGATACCTTCAAATAAACCCAATCACCAACTGTAGATTCCAGCTATCTTATCTTACATCGGCATAGGATTGTTGGTGAGTTTGCATGGTGTCCAACCTTTATATAGTTATCATTACCTTCTCCATAGCATCTATAACAAGATCTAGACTCAAAAAGCCAATTCTCCCACTTTAAAGGACCCAATCGGTGATCTGCAACATCTACCATGGAGGGCCTCAAAAGGAGCCACACTAATGCTAGAATGATAGCTATTGTTATAAGCAAACTCAACCAATGGAAGATGATCATCCTAACTACCCTTGAACTCCAAAATACAAGACCTAAGCATATCTTCAAGAGTTTGGATAGTTCTTTCGGCTTGGCCACCTATTTGAGGGTGGAAGGCCGTATTAGTTTACTTTTGTACCAAGGCCCCTTTGAAAACAATTCCAAAAATGTAAAGTAAATTGAGTACCACAATCCAATATGATTGATAAGGGAACTCCATGCAATCTCACCAACTCATGAATGTATAACTTAGCATAATCTCTAGCCCCATATGTAGTCTTAACAGGTAGAAAGAGAGCGGATTTTGTCATCCTATCAACCACAATCCAAATTGAATCAAAACCTCTTCTACTCTTAGGCAACCCAACCATAAAATCTCTCAAGCCATCAACACCAGGCATACATAAACTACCTTGGTATCTAAGGACACCATCTTCCCCTTAGGAGAACACCTCCAACTTGCCCCCATTCACTAAGGCCTTCAATTCTAACAAGAAGGGATATAGATCGCTTTTCTTTTACCTCATCAACCAAGGAAGACTTTGAATCATCAACAACCACCATGCCACCATTATCAACCTCTTCCAACCTAACCCCTAATGTAGCCAACCGATGGATCTCCTTATCCACCTCTATACCCCCACCATCAACATAAGCTAGGCTACCCAAAGACACCTTACTCAAAATATCCACCACAATATTATCCTTATTAGGATGATAATGCACACTCATATCATAATCCTTAAGAAGTTCTAACCACCTTGTTTGCCTTAAGTTGAGATCTTTTTGAGTGAACACATATTGAAAACTCTTATGATCGGCAAATACATCAACATGCACCCCATACAAATAATGATGCAAAATTTGTAAAGAAAATTCCACAGCAACTAGTTCAAGGTCATGGGTAGGATAGTTCTTTTCATGCACTTTGAGTTTCCTAGAAGCATAGGCTATTACCTTACCATTTTGCACTAACACAAAATGCAAACATATCTAGGAGGCATCACAATACACAATAAATCATTCCAACCATTTTGGTAGAGATAAGATAGGCGTGGACACAAGCTTATCCTTCAAGCTTTGGAAACTCCTCTTACACTCATTGGTCCACACAAACTTAGTCTTTGTTTGAGCCAATTTGGTCATGGGAGAAGCAATAGAAGAGAACCCCTTCACAAATATTCGGTAGTAACCTCCTAACCCCAAGAAGCTCCTAAGTTCCGATGGGGTCAATGGTCTAGGCCAATTTCTATCACATCAGACTTTTTAGGATCAGTCTTAATACAATCCCCCGACACCACATGACCTAGAAAGGTAACCTCTTTCAACCAAAATTTGCACTTCTCATATTTAGCATACAACTTCTCTTCCCTCAACCTTTTGCAACACTACCTTCAAATGAGCCACATGTGCCTCCTCACTATGATAATAAATCAATATATCTTTAATAAAGACCAGAAAAAACAAATTGAGGTAGGGTTTAAAAAATCTATTCATAAGATCCATGAAGATAGATGGTGCATTGGTCATCCCAAAAGACATCATAACAAACTCATAATGCCTATACCTTCAGAAGGTCATCTTTGGAATATCACACTCCCTTAGCTTCACTTGATGATACCCAGAATGAAGATCAATCTTAGATAAGTGGCTAGCCTCTTGGAGTTGGTCAAACAAATCATCAATTCTTAAAAGAGGATACCTATACTTAATGGTAACCCTATTAAGTTGCCGGTAGTCAATACACATTCTAAGAGACCCATCCTTCTTCTTCACAAAGAACACAAATGCACCCAAAGGTGATTGGCTAGGCCTAATAAAACCCTTCTCCAACAAGTCTCTCAATTGCTCCTTCAACTCCTTTGACTCCACCAGGGCCATATGGTAAAGGGAATAAAAATGGGTTGCATATCGGGTAGGGCGTCTATATAAAAATCTATTTTATTTTTGGGCGGAACACCGGGAAGGTCATTAGAAAAGATATCAAGGAACTCATTTACAATCAGAACTGACTTTATAGGAATGACCTTGGACTCCACATCCCTACCCTCACAAGATGGAAAAGACACCTTGTAGAAATCAATATACAAGCTTTAATGCAAGAGATGAATCTACCCTTGACCACCACATCTTGACTTTCCCACTTAATCACTGGTTCATTTAGGAATTGGAATTTGACCGTAAAGGTTCTACAACGAATAGAGGCATAGCATGCATGCAACCAATCCATCCCAAGAATGATATCAAAATCAACCGTATCCAACTCAATAAGATCATAAGTCAATATTTTATGCAAGACGCAAATGGGACTATCTCTATAGACCTTTCTAGCAATAATACATGCACTAATAGGAGTAGACACTTCATATGACTCACATAATAATTCGAGCTCAACATGAAATGTTTTAGCAATAGGAGCAGTAAAGAAAGAAAGAGTGGCACCCGGGCCTATCAATGCATACACATAAAAATCAAAGACTTTTAACATATTGGTGACGACATCAGTCTCCTCATCAACCACTTGCCTCCCAAGCAAAGCATAAAACTGATTGTACCTTAGGGCACCACCTTGTTGACCACCTCTCCGCAGAGGAACTGTATTGGCACTTTGGCCTTGAGGATGAAAATCTTTACCTTTGTTACGATTTTGAGGGAAATCTATTACCTTATGCTCTATTTCACCACAACCATAACTAGCACTAGTATTCTTCAAGCATGGGCCACCCTGACCCTTACCATATTTTGAACACATATTAATAGGACCCCTACCACCATCACCTTGGGCCTTTGGGATGTCATTGGCAAGCCTCTTATAAGGAGATTGAAAAGATCCTTGGCCTTGATGAAACCGATAACTATTGCAACATTGGAAGTTTCCCACAAAATGAGCCCTCTTAGCCTCATTAATCCTCTTCTTTCTCAACTTTTCCTCCTCCATTGCTTAGCATAAGTCATCAAATGTGACAAATCCATGTCACTAATCAACATAGCAAACTCACCAAGTCAAAAACACCCATGAAAAATTTAATTCATTCTAGATCTTAAGTCGGCCACCAAGTTTGAAGCATATTTGAGAGTTGGTTGAACTTAAGGGCATACTCCCTCACACTCATAGATCTTTATTTCAAGTTCATGAACTCTACCAATTTATCTTCCCTAATGCTAGAGGGAAGAACCGATTAAGAAAAGCCACCTTGAACTCCTCCCAAAGCACCACATTATTGATTCCCTTCTCCTCTTTCCATTTTGTGAACCATATTTATGCTATCCCCCTAAGTTGGTAAGCTGCCAACTCTGCCTTGTCATCCGACCTAACACCCATGATAGCTAATACCTTGTAGATTTCATCAATGTGCTCCAGTGGGTTCATCCTCATGAAGTCTCTTGCTTCAGATGCTGGAGTAGGAGCATGAGGGGCTTGGGCCTTTTAGTTGGCCTGATTAGCCACAAATTGTTCAAGCAAAGTGAGAGCATCCCGAAGCTCACCATGAGCCAGTTATACCTCGAGTGTGCGGTCTCTTTTTCTTCTTTTGTTAGGCATGATTTAGCATAGCAAAGAATAATCGTTAGGGGAAAAAACTTACCTCAACTTCTATAGCATGACATAGAGTAAGAAGAAGGGAAACATTCCCTAAAATGTCTTATAGCTGCTTACTTATAGTTTTGGTGCACGACACAACCATAATTAAGACTCTAATAGATGCAGTATGTTAGATGCCTATGACAATTAAAAACCTAGTGCTCTAATACAAAGTTTGTTACGACCCAAGCCTAGGGCCTAGATATGACATGGTGCATGGGGAACTTGAATGGACCCTAAGCAATCCTATTAGCACATCATTAAACATCCTTACTCGTGGAAGCAATAAAATGACAATAAGAGATACTAAATACGGATAACTGAGACTAAGAGACATCATTCATAACAAAACATCAGGAGCCAAGAGAGAGTCAAAGCTCATAGCATAATTCATAATATGTCCAATAACATCTCTAACAATAAAACTTAATAGAGGCCAAGACAAGCAACTAGGCTCACCCTCATAGTCAAATATACAATAAAAAAAAGGAGTCATAATACATAGCATAAGAAAATAGGTATAGTCCCCGAAATAGAGGACTTACCAACTAGCTTGAGAGAAGTCGTACTAGCCATGTAGAGGAGGAGGATGATTAAGTAGCGCTCTGGTTTCTATATAGTAACATTATATAGGCATAGAGTATGCATTAGTACATTTTAATGTACTAAGTATGTATGATGAAATGCAATAATAAATAGGCAACATAGGCAAAATGCAATATCATAGGCAATAGATAACATAGTAACAATATGGCATTAATGGAGGATGCCTGAAGTAAATCATGCTTATATAGAACAAAATGGATGTGTAACAAGTAACCATCAATGTAGAATATCCAAGGCTTACTATCCCCTTGGAGAGATAAATGAGGTTCAACCTCTATAATATAGTTAATGAGGTACTAACCTCATAATATGGCTATATAGGCCTACTACCCCCGTACTAGGAAACCAAGGTACAAACCTACTGATATGGTTAATGAGGTACCAACCCTCAATATGGATATACGGGCCTACAACCCCCCAACCCCCTCGCGTACTAGGCAGCCAATGAACCAACCCTTCTATATGGTTACCCGAGCTTACAACCCCCTGACCTAGGCTTGGTCAACTCACAACAATATGGAAGTTCATCATGAAATTAACATATATATAATGTACTTTCATCATCATAAAGTCATATATCTCATATGCCAAGTACTAGACCTTCAACAACTCAAGAATCATAATAAGGACATTTTATCAAACACTTGGTAGGTGTGCTAGACTCGTGTAAAATCATGCAATTAAAGAGTGAAATGTGCAATAAATGTTGAAGTAAATCATCCTACCAATACTTAGTAACAAACATAATACAATATACATCAACAACTTTCATCAAATCTCAAGTTAGATCTAAGTTTCATAGCCCGACAATGCTAAAATAGTCACACTTTTACAAAACTCCAACATAGTTCATAGTCAAATTCATATAATAGACCCATATGTAAAATAAACTTAAAAGCTTGTAAATTAGATGAAATGGAAGCTTGGTCACCATGCGTGAATGGACACAATGGTTGGAACCCAAATATCTTGACTTTAGAGAGTAACTTGAAGAAGATTGGGGATGGAGACTTAAATCTTGAGTGAAATCCTTAAATCCAGATGAGTTTTGGGACCTAAGCTTTAGGGTGAAATATTTTTCTAAATGTTTGAAAGAGTATTGTGTAATGTCTTGTATGATATGATGGTAAAATAAAGCTAAGTGTAGGTATTTTTACGCATGGAAACACTTAGGCCCAAGATGAAAATGTCTTGGACCAAGATAGAAAACTGGCAATATTTTAACATAGTAGTGCGCCCTTGGCATGTCGCGCCAGGGGTGTAGATTGCTCTCTGGAAATCGCATTTTGTGATTTCCAAATTCTGATACGTGTGGTTAAAAATCAAGGTTGCACCCATTACCCACTAAATTTAACCCCTTAATCAAGAATATGAAGTTGGATTTTTGATATCACGCAAGAATTTAAAATATATGGAAATTACGATTTCAGATAATTCTAAGGCATATTTTGGGGAACTTTTTGGGGTAGTTTATGGATTTTTGAATTCCAAAGTTGATTGTTGGGATTTCTTGAGATTGAGTGGAATATTGTGTGATGCTTTGGAGAGAATTTTAAGAGGGTTTTGAGGTTCATATGGTTGAAAATGGAAGGAAAAAGGCTTTTGCATATTTAAACGGCCAATGGGTTATTATCCAAATGCCCTTAGGTTTAACAAGAAAATTGGAGGAAAAATTTCACTAGTCCATGTCCAGTCCGCGATATGGACCAAACATGGAGCAAATTCCAATACTAATTCGCGCCCGGGCCATTTCACGCCTGGGGCACGGATGCTCACTAGAAATCGATTACTTAGTGAAAATTATTTTTTGCTATAGGTCTTTTAAAATTCGAGTTTTATCCATTTGCTATTAAATTTTTCCCCATGATCAAGAATATTAAGTTGGATTTCCGAAATCACATATAGTTTTCAAGATATATGGAAATTACAGTTATAAGGCATTCTAACGCACATGTGAGGTATTTCACTAACTTCCCCATGATCAAGAACCATGATCCACGAATCAATTTTTAAGATTCATTGTGTGCCACCTACATTATTTAAATATTTTATACATTTTGTTATGATCCAAGCATAGGGCCTAGACGTGACACGGTGAATGGGAACCCGAAAGGACCCCAAACAAGCCTCTTAGCATATTAATCATACATCCTTAGTTGCAGAAGCAAAATACACAATAAGAGACATAATAAAAAGGAAAGCGAGACTAAGGAAAATCTTGAAATTCATAAAAGCATAAAAGAGCAAATCTTGTAGCATAAGTATATCATAATATCAAAAACACCTCTAATTTGGAATGGAGCAGGGGACAAGACACATTCCGAGCTCACCCTCATAATAACAAGTGTTCAACATAATCGAGTCTCAAAATAGCAAGAGTAATATAGATAGTGTCCTTGCACTTAAGGACTCGCCAATGCTTATCTCTGAAGTACCAAACTAGCCACATGGAGGAATGTCAAGACGTGTTCTATTGTAATATCATGTAGGCATGAAGTATGCATTAGTACATTTGAATGTACTAAGTATAAAAGATGGAATGCAACAACACAAAAGCCAACATAACCAAGATGCATAATCATAAACAATGGATATATAATATTAATATAGCATGCATAATCAATGCTCACAATAATATGTGCTTGCAAAATATTCATCTTGCAAAATATATATATATATGTATGTATATATATCATACCTATGTGGGAAGTGAACTTAACCGACATAGAACAAGCAACTACAACTTGGACTCCAGGGCCTGACACCCCCAGGTTCAGGTGACTAGGCATGACAACCCCCAGTGAAGTGTGGTCTACATCCTAAGGAAAAGCAAGCGTGATAATATGAACTAGATTGATCTACTAGTATAGCAAGGTAATAATCATAGTCATATGGTGGCACATAGTTTAGAGACTAAAGAATTTATTTATGAACCCTTTGAGTCTAGCCACCATCATTAGCCTCAATCGATGATAAGTCAAATCCCACGGAGTACTTGACATAATCATACTTTAATCATAACATGAATAGATTGTAAGAACATGACTTGAGTAGCTCATAAACATGTTTGAACTCTAGTAGTGAGCCTAACATGGACATGAGAGTAGATCATAATCAAACATAAGCCCTTGCTTTAACATGAATGGCTCACAAGAGGTAGAAATCTTGAAATAGGGCTTAACTTGATACTTGAAAAATCATATATATTTTTCATGAAATCAGTACATACTTGAAAGCCCTTAATCATCATGATGTCACTTAACTTGTAAATCATGTAATAGATCATCAATAACTTCAGAATTCTGGTCATGTCATTTTATCAAACACATGGTGGTTTCATGATACTTGTTCAAAATTATGAAATTCAATAGTGAAATAAGATGAGTGAACTTAATGCAAATCAAGCAACCATTTTATGGTAAAACCCTCAAGTAGGGTACCTTGAAATCCATTACAAAAGCTTACAATATTTCATAGTTTCATAGCTCAAAACATGCATAGTCTCAATAGACAAATCAATTTATGGAATAGGCTTGAAATAGATAGTTATGCATAATTAATCAGTACTTCATAAAAATCCAACATATTTTATACTCATAATCCATGATAAGAGATACCTATAGGTAATACAACTTGAAAACATGCAATTTTCATGAAAAGGGAAGGTTGGGATCTGTTGGTGAAAGGACCTAATGCATAAAACCCACATACCTTAAACCTTGAATCTATGAGGTGAACTTGAAGTAGTCTTAGAGCTTTAAATGAATCCTTTAGTTCCAAACTTGACCTTGAGATTTTTAGATTTGAATGAGAGAACTAATAGAGTCTTAGAGGGGTCTGAAAGAGGGTTTTGTGAGTTATAGAGTTGAAAAATGGATAAATATGGGTGATTTTACGATTAAGTGGGCATAGGACTATGACACTAGTGCCCTTGACCGAAATAGAAAAATCAAGGAAGATAATTCACTGGTCTACATCCCTAACATGATGCGGGCCTATTGTACCTAACCAGATACACTGCTCCATACCCATGGCGCGTCATAGCCAGGGTGCGGACAACCCCTAGAAATAAAAAATTAGCAAAAATTATTTTTTGTTATGGGTACTCTAAAATCTAGGTTATGCCCATTCCCCACCAAATTTTGTACCCTGATCGAGAACATGAAATAGGATTTTTGAAATCACCCATGAATTTTGAGATATATAGAAATTATAATTTTAGGCATTCCAAAGCACAGTGTGAGGCATTTCAAAGCATGCAAAAGAGAAGTCATTATGAAGATTTTAGCCCAATATGAGTGCAACAAATACACTTAAACATCATTTTCAGAAATCTAAACATGAATGTCAAAAATCACCATAAACTTGTTACCATAAACATAAGTGCATATAAAATGACATAAGCGCTAAAACTTAAGATATGAAATCGAATAAGGGACTTGGGTTAGTACATTTGTCTTTAGTAAAGTGGAAAAGATATGGGTATTGCTTTTTTTATGTCCGCCTCGGCTTCCCATATAGTAGTTTCAACTTGTTGATTCCTCTAAAGGACCTTGATGGAAGCTACATCTTTGTTTCTTAATCTCTTCACTTGTGTAACAAGAATATCCACCTGGACCTCCTAATAGGTCAAATTATCTTCTACAATTCTTACAACCTCTAAGGGTACTATAACACTAGTATCACCCACACACTTTCTCAACATAGATACATGGAAGACCGAATGAACCATATTCATCTCCAAAGGCTCATGTTGATGGTGGTGGTAAAGAGGTGGCCAGGGAGGTCCATCGGTTGGCTAGATTAGAAGTTAGGTTGGAAGAGGTTGATAATGGTGTTATTGTGGTTATTGATGGTTCAAAATCTTCCTTGGTTGATGAGGTAGAAACAAAGCAAAACCTTGACCCCTCCTTATTAGAATTGAAGGAATTGTTGAGGAACAACAAAGTGGATGTTTTCTTCCAAGAGGGAGATAGTGCCCTTGGGTACCAAGGTAGGTTGTGTGTACCTTGTATTGATGGCTTGAGGGAGAAAATTCTTGATGAGGGCCATATTTAAACTTATTCTGTTAACCTCGGTTCTACCAAAATGTATAGAGATTTGAGGGATGTGTATTGGTGGAGAGACATGAAGAGGGATATTGGCAATTTTGTATCTGGTTGTCATAGTTGCCAACAAGTCAAAGACGAACATCAAAGGCTGGGTGGCCTAGCAGAAGATATAGAGATTCCTACTTGGTAGTGGGAAGATATTAATATGGATTTTGTGGTTAGTTTGCCAAAGACTAGAAAGGATTTTGATTCCATTTGGGTTGTGGTTGATAGGATGACGAAATCAGCTCACTTTCTACTGCTTAAGACCATATATGGGGTTGATGATTATGCTAGGTTGCACATTCTTGACTTGGTGAGGTTGCATGGAGTTCCTTTGTCTATCATATCAGATTGTGGTGCTAAATTTACTTCACATTTTTGGAATTCCTTTCAAATCAGTCTTGGTAGAAAAGTTAAGCTAAGTATGATCTTTCGCCCTCAAACGGATTGCCAAGTCAAATGAACTATTAAAACTCTTGAGATATGCTTCGGTCTTGTGTATTGGAGTTGAGGGCTAGTTCAGACGATCATCTTCTATTGATTGAGTTTGCATATAATAATAGTTATTATTCAAGCATTGGTATGGCTCCTTTTGAGTCCCTCTAGGGTAGGCATTATAGATCACCAATTGGGTGGTTTGAGGTAGGAGTGGTGGCCTTGATGAGTCTGGATATGGTTATGAAGGCTCTTGATAAGGTAGGAATGATTAGAGAAAGGTTGAAAACATCCCAAAGTCGTCAAAAATATCCTATGCCAATGTGAGCAGGAGAGACCTTGAATTTACATTTGGTGATTGGGTCTATTTGAAGGTTTCACCCACGAAGGGTGTGGCTTGTTTTGGTAAGAAGGGTAAGTTAAGCCCAATATATATGGGTCCTTATAGAGTCATAAGGAGGATTGGGATTGTAACTTAAGAGTTGGAGTGGCTTAGTGAAATAAATTTTGTTCATCCGATATTTCATGTGTCCATGTGGAGTAAATGTGTGGGTGACCCTAATGGTATTGTCCTGTTGTTGAGGACAACTTGACTTATGAAGATCTTCTGGTTCATATTTTTGATAGACAAGTGAAGAAGTTGAGGAACAAGGATGTGGCTTCCGTTGAGGCCTTTTGGAAGAGTCGTCAAGTCAAAAATGTCTATCTAGGAGCTGGAGCAAGCATGAAGAAGAAATGTATGTGTCTCCTTCATTCTATTCAAGGTTATGATAACATGTCAAGTCCTTCATTTTATGGTTCCAAGTCTTATGCTTCAGCCCCTATGTCATTTGCATGCATTCATGTTTATGTTGACAAGTTCATGATGATTTTTACACTTATGTTAAGATTTTGAAAATGGCGTTTAAATGTATTATCGCATACTTGTTGGGAGTGATTTCTTTATGAATACCCTTCTCATGTATGTTTCTTTGACATTCAGGGAGGAATGTTACCAAGAGGGAGATATTGAAATGACCCCTAAAAATATGCCAAAAAATGTTCCTCAGAAGTGCCTGGAATCATAATTTCTATATATCTCAAAATTCATGTGTGATAATCTGACTTTATATTCTTGTTCAGGGGATCAAATTGAGGGGAAAATGGGTCTAACCCCAATTTTAGAGGTAACAAATCACAATTTTATTTTTTCAAAAATTAATTTCCAATGAGTATCGCATGTTGCTGGCGCGACACGCCATAGTGTTTTTTTTGTTCAATTTTTTTAATCTTAGTCCAAGGCTTTTGGTTCTTGGACCTAAGTACTCCCATGCATGAAATACTTATACTTAGCCAAATTTCACCCTAATATCATCTAAGACATTCCCCAATTTTCACTCAAATACTTAGATAATATTTCATATGAAAATTCAACAGTCCAAAACTCATTCTGATCTTTAGGATTTCACTCAAGCTTGAAGTCTCCATTAAAATATTCTTCAAGGAATTCTCCAAATATAAGGAATGTGGGTTTCAACTAATAGGTCATTTCATCCATGGTGCTCAAGCTTTCTTTTACCTAAATTGCATGATTTAAAGATGATTTACTTATGGGTTTTGCTTATTATGAATTTCACTGCACGCTATAATGGCATTTCATGAAATTGTAATTGTTTTAGCATGTTTTGAGCAATGAATCTAAGATCTATTGTGAGATTTGATAAAGGTTTTGATGTATATTGCCTGAGGGTGTTACGAAGTATATCTTGATGGTTATACATCGAATTTTCTATCATGATTCCACTCTTAAATTGCATGGTTTTATAGTAGAACTACACACCCTCCAATTGTTTGGTAAAATGTCCGATTATAATTTCTTGAGGAATTGAAAGCCCAATGCATGTCTTATGAGTTGAATCATTACATGATGATAAAATAAATGTATGTATATGATATTATCTCTATGGTGTAGGGATTAACCAAGCCTCACTCGGGAGTTTGTAGGCCCAGGTAACCATGTTATGGGGTTTGTACCTCGATGGCGTTGCTTGGAAGGTGACAGACCCATGCAACCATGTCGAGGGGTTTGTACTTTATCAACCATGTTGGAAAGATTTGTACCTCATCAACTATATTGAGGGGTTTGTACCTCATCAACCATATTGAGGGGTTTGTAGCTCATTCGCCTCTCTAAAGGGGTGGTAGGCCTTGCATATTCACTAATAATGGTCTCTCCTTACACATGCATATATTCTATATAAGTATGATTTTACTTCAAGCGCAACTCATACATATCATATTGCTATACACTTATTCATTTCCTATGTTATGCATTTTGTTTATGGTGCTTATCACTTATTTCATTGCATCCTACATACTTAGTACATTCAAACATACTAACATATACTCTATGTTTATATGATGTCACCATGTAGGAACTGGAGTCCCACTTGATCCTCCTCCTCCACGTGGCAAGTACAATCTATCTCAAGATATTTTGTGAGTCCGCTACGAGAAAAATGACTATACTCTTATGCTATGTATTAAGACCTTCTTTCTTTCATTTATGTTGACGATGAAGGTGAGCCTAGTTATATTTACCCCCGCTAAATATCTATGTGGTTGAGGTGTTGTTAGTAATGATGTCTAATTACTATATGAGCCTTGCTTCTCTTGTCTCTTGATTTTTTATAATATGAAAGTTCTCTCTTAGACAGTTTGCCCTTATTTCCACTCTTTCAACGTTATTTAATTGCTTTTGCGACCAAGGATGTGTAATAATATGCTAAGAGGCTTGTTTGGGGTTTCTTTGAGTTACCGATTCACCAGTCACAACTAGGCCCTAGGTCCGGGTCGTGAAACTTCACTAGCAATATCTTGCCCATGGTCATCGAGACTGCAGGAGCCATATCTAGTTTTTGAAGGCCGAAGATAAGACCTCCGAGGTGGATCTCAAGTCTTTAGATGCTGAATTTGTCAAAGTTGATTATAGAACCCTTTTCGATCTCCTACTGGCTCCCAACTATTTGAACATAAAGAGTCGATTTGACATGTCAGACAGTTGCAGACATGATCAAAGGGAAGACTCTTGAGAAGATCCATAAGACAATCAACATTAAGAATGACTTCACTCCTTAAAGTGCATATGCACATCATGCCATTTTTTAAAGTACTCTTGCACGTAAATAGAAGATTTGATTGTAGAGTTATTGTTTTGTCTTAGTAGAACAAGCAAAAGCAATGGATTTTCCATAATATTTTTTATGAAATTTGCTTCATGAATAATCCAACAAGCATTACTTTGTAACTGAAGGATGATGACTAATATTAGAAGTAGAGTCATAAATTCAGACGATAATAGAGATGTCGCAATCCTACAAAATAAGGGTTGCTCCTAATTTGAGGTTTTTGTTACTAAGACAAAATATATCCCAAGTCCACAGAGTTCTCCAACGCAAGACTATCCTCTTCAATATTTTTACTTCCAATATCGCATTGATGAATACTTTTTAATTCCTACCTTGACCTATATAAATCAATGTTTGAGAAGATATGTCGTCATAGTGATTCTTGTACTAGGTAAAGAGCAATCAATGGAATCTTCTTCATGCTGAATAAAAGGATTATCGGTCATAGAAATTTTATATAGTTATGTCCCAAAGAAGGCTTTACCAAATAACAAGAAGCCAAACACAGTAAAATCAAATATCATTCACTTAGAGAAGTTTAGATTTTGCATTATTACATTGAAGATCAAGTAGCTGATATTTTATACAAAAGTGTCACTGGAAAAGATTATTTGAGTTATCTTAGAGGTACAGTTGGAGTATCTGGCAGTACTAGCATCAAGAAGGAATGACGTTAAATGCCATCAACATAGCATTTTGGTCTTGATATTTTGTTGTATCATTTGGATAATGTTTTGAGAAGCTCTAGTACTCAGAATTTATATGTAATATGTGGCGGATATTTATTTAAGCACAATCTAATGAATAAATTTCCAAGATTTGATGGACTTTATTTTCTTTGGATCAACTCTCTCTCTCTCTAATTTCTTCACAAGCTAGCCTTCAGTTCCCTGTCGGTCATGTCATACTGCCCGTTTTATGAGGAAGGATTTTTATGGTTAGTATGTATGATTTGGTGTTATGTTAAATACAATGCTTCAGATGTACTAAAATACTTTAAGCAATAAATCCATTTTTTTGTCATGACTCAAACACCGGGTGTGATGGCATTCACCGAACCCACCAAGGTGAGTCAGCCTGAAACTCAAAAAACTTAACAAAAACAAAAAATAGAAGATGACAGTCTAAATATATAGATAAGTTGAAGATAACAAACTACAACTATCACAAGGACTGATGTCGCATGTACAAGCTGTTATGTATAGAATACTCAAATGAAATACAAGGCATAATGTCTAGTCCTCAAATAAAACCAAAAAATAAAATAGGAATCCTCAAGGCCTGTTAAAGACAAAAGCAGCAACCTCGCAACAAATCTAGAAGCTCGATCCAACAAGGAGGAAGTCTACCAAGACGGAACAGGCTTACAACCTAAAACAATGTAGCAAGGGGTGAGCACTAAACACTGGGGCACTCAGCAAAAGGAAATAACCAAATATAAACATGAAGAACATAAATAACTCCTTAAATCCTAACCACAATTCGTCGAACTACAACCTTGCACTCAGAAAAGTCCTTTCACAATATATACTTATATATACAAATCACAATAACATAAATATATCAGTCATCTAACATACCATCACAATAGACAAGTATAATAATAGATCCAATTCTTGCTCAAGATCTGAGATATAATAAGTACACAATCTCATAAATGATATACAACTATACAAAGTAGATATGAGATGAGATAGAGTGGATGCCATGAGATAAATATAATGCAATGCAATTTAAAATAATTGTGATGCTTCTTTGTCTTAGAATACACATCCACTGATCATGTATATTCCTCAGACGGAACCTATTGAGGCCACACATGAACCATATTTCTATGATCACAGTCAGTAATGTCCTTGGCAGATTTCTCCCTATTCAGAAATAACCTCAGACCTTGCAAAAATGACCTTGGTCTGTCGGTATATTACCTCGGCTCGATCGATACAGGCAGCCATTAATCCACGTGCTACCTTACTTACATCTAGGTCATAGCCATCATAACTATCAATGCACAAATAATAATAGATATAAGGTGCATGATCACATCTATATATAATATCAATATTAAAATGATCTCATTACCTAAATGCTATCAATATCTCAATATCATAAATATCTCTGTATCATCAGTGCCTCAATATATCATATATCATCACTAACTTAGCTAAGACCATTTCCCTTCCACTTTTCTGTCACGACCCAAGCCTAGGGCCTAAATGTGACCGGCGAATGGGGAATCCAGAGGAAGCCCAAATAATCCTCATAGCATATCATTACGCATCCTTGGTCACGGGAGTAATTAAAATAACAATGGGAGATAAGCATAAAGAAGGGGAATTGGGACTAAGCGTAAATTTCCATATCAGAAATACCAAGAAACGAGAGAGTTAAAGCTCATAACATAGATACATAACATGTCCAATAACACCTCTAAATCTTAGATACTTAGCGGGGCCAAAGACAAGCAACCAGGATAACCCTTATAATAATAACAATAGGTAGTATGAACATATAAGATATAGTCTAAACATAAGCTTGAGAGGAGATCGATATTATCCCAGACTTGAGGACTAACCATAAGCTAACTTGAACAATTTGACTAGCCACGAGGAGAATCAATAGGAGCTCCGGTTCCTATATGGTGATATCATGTAGGCACAGAGTATGCATTAGTACATTTGAATGTACTAAGTATGTAGGATACAATGCAACAAAATATAGACATCATAGGCAAAATGCATAATCATTAGTAAGAGGTAGAATACTAACAACATGACATGTATGAATGATGCTTGAAGTAAAATAATGCTTATAAAGAACATAATATAAGTGTAAGGAGTAAGCATTTTAGTGCAATCCAAGGCCTACCGCCTGTGAGTTAATGGAGTACAAACGCCCCAACAATGATGATGTGTACAAACCCCCAAAAAGGTTACCGGGGCCTACTATCCTTTGATCTAAGCTATCGAGGTATCAACCCCTCAACAACGTTACTCGGGCCTACCACCCAAAGGTAGGCGATCGAGGTACCAATCCCTCAACAATTTTACTCGAGCCTACAACCCCCCGGCTAGGGTTTGTCATCCCTAACACTATAGTGATAATATCATATATATATATATATATATATATATATATATATACACATACTCCATCCATCATTATATACATATATTCCTTAACATCATCATTTCATCATCACATAGTCATTCTACTCATAAAACATGCATTGGACCTTCAATTCCTCAAGAAATCATAACTGGACATTTTATCAACAATTTAAAGGGTGTGTAGTACTAGTGTAAAACCATGTAATTCAAGAGGGTTATCATTCTAGAAAATCCAATGTAAAACCATAAATAGATACTTGGCAATATACATAAAAACCATTTATCTTACAATAGGTCTTAGATTCATAGCCCAAAACATATTGAGACAGTCACAATTTCATAAACCCCAACATAGCGTGTATTGAATTTCATAATAAGTAAGACCCATTTGTAAATTAACTTTAAATCATACAATTTTAGGTAAAAGTAAGCTTAAGCATCATGGGTGAAAGGAACCCATTAAATAAACCTACATACCTTAGCTTTGGAGATGAACTTGATGAAGATTGGAGATAGAGAGTTGAAGCTTGAGTGCAATCCTTAAGATCCGGAGAAGTTTTTGGCAATTGATGTTTGAGAGAAACATAAGACTAAGAGTTTGAGTAAGTATTGACAAATTTCTTGTATGATATAAAGGCAAGATATGGCTAAGTATAGGTATTTTCACGTACGAAAAGTCTTGGGTCCAAGACTCAAAAAGCCTTGGACCGAGATAGTAAGGCTAGACGAAATTACATTGAAAACTAACAATGGCGTGTCGTGCATGTGATGCACAAGACCACTATTTTTGCCAAACTTTTAAGATTTTAAAATTCCTACGATTGCTCTAAAATTATGGTTAGAACCATTGCCCACTCAATTAGATACCCTAAACAAGAATATGAAGTTGGATTTTTGATTTTTCTCACAAATTTTGAGATATGTTGAAATTACGATTCTAAACACTTGCGAGGCACATTTTCTGCCACTTTTTGGGGGTGTTACAATATACCCCCCTTGGGAACATTCGTCCCCAATTGTCAAACAAACATACAAGAGAGGAGTAATCATAAAGAGATCAGCCACAACAAGAATGCAACAACACACTTAAAAAACCATTTAAAAAAAATCTCAATATAAGTGTTAAAAGCACCGTGAACTTTCTCAATACTATCATGAATGCATGCAATGACATAGAGGCTGAAACATAAGACTTGGAATTCATAAAAAGACCTGACGTGGTATTAGAAGCTTGAGTAGAATGAAAGAGGTATGAATATTGCTCCTCCATGCCCACTCCGGCTCCCTAAGAGATACTATTGACTTGATAATTCTCCCAATGGGCCTTGAAAAACAGTACGCCTATACAAATCAACCTTTATTCATATCCAACCAACTACCCCACTAGACTTCCTTATAGGTCAACTCATCCTCCACAACGTCCATAACTTCAAAAGTCCTATAATACATGAAACTAACACACCTTCTTAGTCCTAGAAACATAAAGAACCAGATGAACCATATCTGTATCTAAAGGAACTTCCTATTCATATGCGACCTCGCTAACTTTACTCAACACCCTATGAAGACTCACAAACAATGAATTCAGTTCCTTCTTTACCGGGGAAATCCACAATTTTCATGAGTAAAACCTTCAATTAACACCAATTACTAACTTTGAGTTCAAGTTGTTTTCTTCTCACTTTGACATAGGACTTTTGACAACTTTGGGCTGTCTCTAACCTTTCCTAATCAACCTTATCTTCTCAATAGCATCCATAACTAAATTCGAACCCAATAAGGTCATCTCTCCCACTTTAAACCACTCAATCGGTAATCTATATGACCTACCATAAAGAGCCTTAAAAGGAGCCTTACCAATGCTAGAATGATAGCTATTGTTATAGGCAAACTCAATAAATGGAAGATAACCACTCCAAAATACATTCCCTAAGCATATCCTCAGGTGTTTGGATAGTTCCTTCAGCTTGGCCATCCTCTAGAGGGAGAAAGAAAATACTGAGTTTAACTCTTTTAGGCCCCTTTGAAAAGACCTCTAAAAGTGCAGTGAATTGAGCATCGCGATCTGATAAAATAGGCAATGACACCCCATGCAATCTTACCAATTCATAAATATATATTTTAACAAATAATTTGACACCATAAGTAGTCTTAACTGATAAGAGGTAAGCCAATTTGTCATCCTATCAATCGCAACCCATGTAAACAAAACCCTTTCTTGTCTTCGACAACCCAACCACAAAATCCATATCAATCATCTCCCAGTTCTAATTAGGAATCTCTATGTCATGATTTAGGCCACCCGACCTTTGATGTTCGGCTTTAACTTATTGACAACTATGATAACTGGGACCAAATTTGGCAGTGTCTCTCTTCATGCCTTCCCACCCATGCACAACTCTCAAATCTCTATACATTGGGTGGAACCAGGGAGAATAGACTAAGAAGGACTATGGGCCTCATCAAGGATTTTGTCCCTCAAACCATCAACACAAGGCACACACAAACTACCTTAGTACCTAATGGTACCATTACCTCTTGGGAGAAAACCACCACCTTACTATCCTTTACCAATGCCTTCAATCCTAACAAAGCAAGGTCAAGATCTTGCTTAGTTTGGCAGCCTCTTCCAACCTAACCCCAAATCTAGCCAACCGATACAGCTCCCTGGCCACCCCTCTATCACTACCATCGAGATGTGCTAGGCTACCCATAGACACCCTACTAAAAGCATCCTCCACAACACGAGCCTTACCAGGACAATAATGCACACTCACATCATAATCCTTAAGAAGTTCTAACCACCTCATTTCCTCAAGCTAAGATCCTTAGGGTGAACGCATATTGGCTACTCCTAGTGAATGGTAAACACTTTAACATGTATCCTATATAACCAATGCCACCAAATTTTGAAGCAAAACCATGATGGCTAACACAAAGTCATAGTTAGGCTAATCCTTCTCATGCATCTCAAATTATCGAAAAGCATAGACTCCCACCTAACCATCTTGCATCAATACACAACCCAAACCAATCTAGGAGACAACATAACATAATAAATCCTTCCTAACTCATCTAATAAAGACACAATAGAAGCATAGATAAGCTTATCCTCCAAGGCTTGGGAACTCGTTTCACACTTATTGGTAACACAAACATACCCTTCCTTTGGGTCAACTTAGTCATGTGAGAAGCAACAGAAGAGAGCTCATTCACAACCTTCGATAGTAACCCGCTAAGCCCAAGAAGCTCCTAACGTACGATGTAGTAAATGGTCTAGGCCAATTTCTAATCACATATTCCCCCTTTAGGATCAACCTTAAAACCATCCCCCGACATGACATGACCTAGGGAAATAACCTCCTCTAACAAAAATTCACACTTCATATACTTAGCATACAACTCGTCTTACCCAAGATTTGTAACAATACCCCTAAATGGTTCATAAGCTCTAAAAATATCAATACCTCATCACTAGCGACTACCACAAGCATAATAAAGTAGGGACTAAAGACCCCATTCGTGAAACCCATGGACATAATCAGGCATAAGTCAAACCAAAAGGCACTACTCCAAAATACAAAGTATCAGGAAGAACTTCACTAAGCCCTTGATCACCTGATTCACCTCAATAGGAACGACCTAGGTTCAACAACCCTAACTCTTACAAAATGATAAATGCAACCCTTAGAAGTTAATTGTACCTTAAGACGAGAAATGGACTTACCCCTTGCAACAACCTTACAAGCCCCAACTCAAAGATAGATATAATAGGGAATCAACATTTAACTCTACGGGCCCTATATTTAATGGGGACACAACACCAACACAACTTATCGACCCCAAACATAGCATCAAAATCTACCACACCAAACCCAACAAGTCACAAGGAAAAACCTAATACATTATGAACATGGAGCAACGACTATAAACTCTCAAATAACAATAGGCTTGCCAATGAGATAGACACCAAAAAGAGTTTGAGACACACATGGAACCTATTAGCAACCAAACGAATAATGAAAGAAATAGTGGCACACTGAACCAACCAATGCAAACAAATCAAAGCCAAAGGAAATTTCAACATACCAGTAGCAACATCGGGTACCTTATTCCCTTCTTGAGCCACATGATCAACATGACCACCTTGACCTAAAGGTAGACTGCCTTTACACTTCCTTCGATCACATGGATAATTTACTAGCTTGTGACCCACTTCACTACACCTATAACATGCATTGATCTCCCTCAAACATGGGCCACCATGGTGCTTTCCACACTTTTCACACTTGGGAATAATCATCCCACCAATACCTCCTTACTCTTATTGTGTTTATGAGGGCAATCCTTTACCTTATGACCAAACTCTCCACAACCATAACAAGTGTCGGTACCTCTCAAGCACAAGCCATCATGGCACCTACCATATTTTGGGAACTTAGCATAAGGAACCACACCACCTTTATCTTTGAGACTTTGGAACATTCCTTCAATACGGGCCCTCTTGGCCTCATCACTCTCCTCTTACCAATTGATGTCTGGGGACCACTCACTTGTTGATTGAGGAGAGTTGCTAATTTTGTCACTGCTTTGGACAATACCTGTAAATTATTATGAACTTCCACCTTAGTCATATCACTATCCTGAGTAGCTTGAGACATATCCTGTAATGTAATGGTTAAGGATTAGCAATAAGCCCTAGGGGACCTAACGCTATCACACAACATAGATCATGAAGAAGTAAAACAGTTCCTAGAATGCCGCATAGCCTCCCATTCAAAGTCATAGCGTGCTTCACAACTATGAATACAACTCTAATGGACGAGGTGTTTTGGACACCGAAGAGCTAACAACCTAGTGCTCTGATACCATCTTTGTCATGAGCCAAGCTAAGGTCCTAGACGTGATCGGCGAATGGGGAATCCAGAAGAACCCCAAACATACCTTATAGCATATCATTAAATATCCTTTGTCATGGAAGCAATTAAAATGACAGTGAGAGATAAGCATAAACAAGGGGAATTAGGACTAAGGGTAAATTTCCATATCATAAACATCAAGAAATGAGAGAGTCAAGGCTCATAGTATAGATAGATAACATGTCCAACAACACCTTTAAACCTTAGATACTTTGTGAGGCGCAAGACAAGCAACTGGGATCACCCTTATAATAACGACAATAGGTAGTCAAACATACAAGACATAGTCTAAACTTGATGACTCACTATAAGCTAACTTGAACAATCCGTCTAGCCATAAGGATAATGAATAGGAGCTTTGGTTACTACATGGTTATATCATGAAGGCATAGAGTATGCATTAGTATGTTTGAATGTAGGATGCAATGCAATAAGAGATAGGCATCATAGCAAAAATGCATAATCCTATGCAATCGATAGCATACTAACAATAGAACATGTATGAATGATGCTTATAGTAAAATCATGCTTATACAAAACATAATATGAGTGTAAGGAGTGAGCATTATAGTATAATCCAAGGCCTACCATATCATTGGAGAGGCGCATGAGGTACAAACGCCTTCATGAGGTTGATGGAGTACAAACCCCTCAAAAAGGTTAACGGGTACAGACCCTCAACAAGTTTACCCAGGCCTACCACTTATCGAGCTAGGCGATCGAGGTATCAACCACTCAATATGGTTACCCGAGCCTACAACCCCTCGAGTTAGGCTTGGTCATCCCCAACAGTATAGAGATAATATCATATATATATATATATATATATATATATATATATATATATATACACACACTCTCCTTCCACCATCATATGCATACAATCCTTTTCATCATCACATAGTTATTCAACTCATAAGCCATGCATTGGACCTTCAATTCCTCAAGAAAACATAATCAGACATTTTATCAGACACTTAGTGGGTGTGTAGTACTAGTGTAAGACCATGCAATTCAAGATTGCTATCATGCTAGAAAATCCAATGTGAAACTATCAATAGATACATGGTAACACCCTTAAGCAATATATATAAAAACGCTTCATCAAATCTTACAAATCTTAGATTCATAGCCCAAAATATAGTGAAACAGTCAAAATTTGATAAACCCCAACATAGTGTAAAGTGCATTTCATAATTAGTAAGACCCATTTATAAATCAACTTTAAATCATGCAATTTTAGGTAAAAGTAAGTTTGGGCAGCATGGTTGGAAGGAACCCATGAAAGAAACCCACATACCTTAGATTTGGAAATGAACTTCATGAAGATTGGAGATGGAGACTGGAAGCTTGAGTGCAATCCCAAAGATCCGGAAAGGGTTTTGGCACTTGAATTTTGAGAGAAATATATGACTAAATATTTGAGTGAGTATTGAAAAATGTCTTGTATGATATAAAGGAAAAATATGGCTACATATAGGCATTTTTATGTATGACAAGGTTTGGTCCCAAGACCCAAAAGAGTTGGACCGAGATAGAAAAGTTGGACGAAATTACACTGAAAAAAAACACTGGCACATCCTACTGTTTTTGTCAGACTTAAAATTGGGATTAGAGTCATTTCCCACTGAATTTGACCACCTGAACAAGAATATGAAGTCGAATTTTTGATGTCACATATGGATTTTGAGATATGTGGAAATTTCAAATTCATGCACTTTCGATTCACATTTTCGAGCACTTTTTGGGATCATTACATTTTCATCATGAATGGAACATCAAAACATAAATATCATCATAATACAAGTAATCAAAATAAGAAGTAATGACCAATCCTACAATGATAGATTTCTACCCCCAAATACTAAATTTCATTCATTCTTAACAAAAGCTTGAACGTCCACTTGCCTCAAATAATGTCTCAAAATCAAGAAGAAATTGTTGTTTTCCCTCTTTTATGGTACTCCGAATCACCACAATCTACGTAAATATCGCATCATAATCATATAACGAATCTAATGATACTAAAATAACTTAACTAGGAGAGAAAGGGTAAAATGGTCAAAAATCTCATGCTAAAAAATGTAACCAAAAACTAAAAATTAATTGATAAAAATGTTCTACACATAACAAGAAATTACATGTTGAAAATAGTTTTCAAAATAGGGCTGCGATGGGGTAGAAACCAGTAATTTAAGTTTAGGAAACTCCATTAAGAAAGTCCCTAAATTCCACCATTAAATCCTCAAATTTAGAGGTTAAAACACAAATTAATCTATTGAAATAGTTGAAATTGGTTAAAAAATAGCTACTAAATCATTTTTCTCAAAATCCTCAAAATCTCGCTTTACACAAGTCACTATTTCAAGCATCTCTAATGCTTTGCGAATGTTGAGCCTTATCTGTAAACATGAGTTTCGGTGCACTGTACTCTGTAAACGTAGTAGTGAGGCCCACAAATGTGGAGGCTAATGCACCACCACCTCTAAGAATATAGTCTCCGGCCCATGTGCATGGAGAACAATTGGACATGCTCTCGATATTAGCTATACCAATAACACTCACCACCAAAAAAAAGGAACTGGACCCTCGAGAATACATCTAGAACCCCATGAAGACAAACTAAAGATAGAGTCCTGCCAAAAATGATGATCCAGACTTAATGGAGTAGTCAAAATTCATATTCGAAACCTTTGTTACCCAAAACTTGATAAGGATCTTTAAATGAGTGTCATACCTAACAACTCAAAATATTCATCAAATGTCTAAGGATTACAACGAGGGCATTTCTAGCATTAGTTTCACCACTTGAAAGTACTGGAATTGACGAAAATTCGATGTGAACTACCGAACCTGAAATGTTGACCCAAGTCAAACCTATGATCCAAAATGAACTTAAAATACAACTTTGGACCTAAAATCAATGTTTTAACTCCAAAATTCAGTTCTGCAGGTTCTCCTACACAAATTTCGGCATTTCAAAACTAATGGAATTGGTAAAATTGAATTTTGACACGCGAAACTCAAAATGACCACAAAACCCAAAATTTCCAAATTTAAGCCTTTTCAACCTCTTTTTTTAGCAAATCTCCAACTTTTTATGATATTTTCAAAATTTGACTTTTGGATGTATCGAAAATGACCCAAGGCAACTTTCAGGAGGGAAAGTTACATCCCTCCACTACTAAAAGTAATGTTCGTCCTCAAACATTAGATAAGGAACATATGTGAAGGATTAAACAACTAAGGCAATAGGGCATGTATATTTGACTCTATCTCCCATGTAGCCTCACTCTAAGGCCTATGGCTCCACTGAACCTTTACTTAAATGATCTCCTTAGTCCTCAACCTCTATACCAATTTGTCCAAAATTGCTACCAGCTACCTGTCATAATTTAAAAGAAGACTCAACCCAACTAAATCCATAGAAACCATATGAGACTCATCTGGAATGTAACGATGCCACATCAAAACATGGAATATGACTAAAGACAATTTAGGTTATAAGGTAAGTCAATAACCACTTCTGCCACTCTATCAAGCATCTCAAAAGGACCAATGAAACTCAGACTGAGCTTGCCTCTCTTCCCAAATCTCAGAACACCCTTCAAAGGTGAGACTTTCAACCAAACAATGTCACCAACCATGTACTCTAAAGATCAAACCCGCCTAACAGCGTAGCTCTTTTGGTGACACTAGGGTATCACCAATCTACTATGTATAAATCATACTTTCTCAATATCATCTCTCAGCACATCAACACCCATACTCAACACCTCCACTGTGTAAAACTAACCTATGGGCTATCTGTATCTCCTAACATATAAGGCCTCAAAAGGAGCCATTTGAATGCTAGGATGATAACTATTATTGTATGTGAACTCTTCTAAGGACAAATGTTGGTCCCATCTAGCCTCAAAATCAATAACATATGCTCTAATCATATCCTCTAATACCGGAACGGGCCTCTCGGACTGGCCATCAATCTAGGGGTGAAAAATTATACTCAAATCCAAGCGAGTATGAAAGACTCTGAAGTAAAAAGTAACCCTCAATATGACACAATGGACATTGGGGCCCCATGAAGTCTCACTATCAACTATTATAAAGCTGGGCAGCCTCTCATCTGTATACTTCACTTTGATCAAAACAAAGTGGGAAAACTTGGTAAGACGATCTACCACTACCCAAATAGAGTCAAAACCCCCGATAGTAGGAGGTAAGCCAATCACGAAGTCCATGGAAATACACTCCCACTTCCACAAAAGAATGGGCATCTACTGAACTTCTCAAGTAGCACAATGAGCCTCCTCAAGTATCAATCTAATTAAATCACCCACCTTAGACACACATATAAGACTCCTAATCATCAAGAAACTATCAAAGTCAAGTGCCACCTCTCTAGCTTTACCTCTAGTCACTTTATCCCGATTGAGACATAACTTCTCATCCTTAAAGTACCTCTTGTAAATTTGATCCATCAATGATGAGCAGGCCTTAATAGTAGTAAGCACTCTACCCTGCTCTGAAATCTACAATCTCACTAACCTATTATCTAACCTCTAAATATCTCTAGCTAATAGTCGCTCTCAACTTAGATAGCTATTGAACTCCCCAGGATGGAAGCTTTCCTAATAAATGCATCGGGAACCAAATTGGCCTTCCTGGGGTAATGGAGAATAGTCAAATAACAATCCTTCAGAAGCTAAATCCACCTTCTTTGTCTCAGAGTTAGATCCCACTAAGTGAAGATATATTATAGGCTATGATGGTCAATAAAGATATCACAATAGAATACATATAGATAATGATGGAATAACTTCAACATAAACACAACTGCAACCAACTTTAAATCGTGTGTTGTGTAGTTCTTCTTATGGGCATTCAACTATCCAAATGCATAAGCAATAATCTTCATTTTCTGCATCAACACACTACCTAAGCCTACTCCTAAGGCATCATAATAAATAGTGAAATCAACACCTCCTCTAGCAATGTCAGAATAAGAGTCGTAGTTAACAATAACTTAAGCTTTTGGAAACTCTCTTCACACACATCGGACAAAGGAAATACATATTTTTCTAAGGAAACCTGGTCAATGGAGATTCAATAGTAGAGAAACCCTGAATAAAAAAGCAATAATAACCATTCAAGCCCATAAACTATGGATCTCTGTAGCTGAGGTAGGCCTAGTCCAACACTAGTTGGCCTCAATATTCGTTGGATCAACTGGAATACCATCCTTAAACACCACATGCCCCAAGAATGCAACCAAAGTCAACTAAAACTCTCACTTGGAGAACATTGCATATAGATTCTCCTTCCTAACCCTTTAGAGTACAATCCTTAAATTCCTAACATGGTCCTCCTTAGTCTTGGAGTAGACCAAGATATCATCTATGAACTGAATCACGAATGAATATATGGTTGAAACACCCTATTTATCAACACTATAATGGCCATAGTTGGACCAAAATATTGTCTTGGGTATATGGGTTGGCCGAATTCGATGTTGATGATACCCATACCTAAAGTCAATCATAAAAAATAGGGTTGGTCCCTGGAGATGATCAAATAAGTCCTCTATGTGGGGAAGCGGGTAGTTCTTCTTGACAGTCGCTTTGTTCAACTTTCTATAATCAATACACATTCTCACGGATCTAGCCTTCTTCTTTACAAATAGAATCAGTGTGCCCCCTGGTGAAACACTAAGGTGAATAAGGCCCTTGCCTAATAGATCCTAGAGTTTCTCCTTTGACTCATTCAATTCGACTGGAGCCATCCAATAAGGAGTCCCAAAGATGGTCTTAGTGCCGGGCTCAAGGTCAATAGCAAAATCAGTGTCCTGATCAGGAGGAATTCCTGGTAGATCAGTAGGAAACACATCTAAAAACTCATAAACAACCAAAATAGAATCGATAGAAGGTAACTTGATAGCAGTATCACAAATAAAACCCAAATAAACCAAATACCCTTGATAAGTTAACTTGTGGGCCCGAATATAAGATAACAATCAAGAATAACATGATACGTAGATAGCCAATCCGCACCCAAAATAACATCAAATTCTACCATATCCAATATAATCAGATCTACCCAAGTCTTATAGCCCATCAAAGTAACAAGATAAGATCATTACACTCGATCCACTACTTAGGGCTCTCCTACTGGAGTAGAAACATGTACTGGCATAGGCATTAAATTACAAGGCAACTCAAATTCCATAGAGAAATAATCATACACATATGAATAAGTAGAGCGAGGATCAAATAAGACAGACACAAGGTGATGGGAAACCAGAATAATACTTGTGATCACAATATCATAGGCCTCTGCCTTGGTTCTATTTGGAAAGGCATTGCATAGGTAACTTTGACATCTACTCATAAAAGTTGATCCTTTACGACCTGAAGGTGTGGAAGTATCGCTTGTTCCCTTACCATCGGTACGTCCAACTTTATCAATCTGACCTCTATCCCACTCTCTAATTTTTGGGGCTGAACCTTTGCCTGGTGGTGTTGAATCTTAAACATGTGATGTGGATTATAATGGTAGGGCCAAGAATGAGTCTATTTAGGGCACTATCAAAAATGTCTCAGTATCATTAGTGTCTCAATATTTCTTATATCATCACAAAACATATTGGGATGATTTCCTTTAGGCTATTCATCACGATTAGAACATCAACTCATAAATATCATCATAACAAAAGTAATGAATACCAGAAGTTATGAAAAAGCCTACAACGATATATATCTATGCCAAATACTAAATTTCATACATATAGGAGCATATAAGGTTTATTCATTCTAAATAAAAAGGATTGAAGTCCACTTGCCTCAAATAAAGTCTCAAAATCAATAAGAAATTGCCGCTTTCTCCCTTCTAAGACACACTTAATCACCACAATCTATAGACATATGGCATCACAATAACATAACGAATATGATGACACTAAAATAAATTAATTCAGAGAGAAAGATTGAAATGGTCAAATATTTTATGCTAGAAAATGTAACCAAAAACTGAAAATGAATGGATGAAAATGTTCTACTCGTAACAAGGAATTCAATGATTAAAATAGTTTAAGAAATTGAGCTAAGATGAAGGAGAAATCAATGATTTAAGTTTAGAAAACATTTCCAAAATCCCCAAATTCCACCATTAAATCCCCAAATTTAGAGTTTAAATATAAATTAATCAATTGAAATATGTTAGAAAATAGTTACTGAATAACTTTGCTTTGAAAATCCTTGAAATATCTCTTGAAAATGAAGCTTGAAGAGTTGAAAATTATGATTTAAAGTAAAACTCCTTGTTTTAAACAACTCACTATTTCATGCATCTCTAATGCTTCGCGATCGTAGAGCATTATGGGCAAATGCAAAGATTCACTGCACCGTACTCCATGAATGTGGTAGTGAGGGCTGCAAATTGAGGGCAATGCACCAACACACCATGAATGCAGTCTCTAGTGTGCGAACACGATGAACAATGGGACAGGCTGCAGATATTAGTCGTACCAGCAACACTCATCACAAAACAAAACCAAAATTGGACCCTCGAGAATTCATTTGGAACCCTGTGAACACAAACTGGACATTAAACCCCACCAAAAGCAATGACCTGGACTCAATGGAGTTGTCAGAATTTGAATCCGGAACATCTGTGGCTCCAAACCCACGAAGGATCATTTAAACTAGTCTCGAACCTAAAAACTCAAAATATTCACCGAACCTCTAAAAAAATTCAAAGAGGGCATTTCAAGTGCTAGTTTCAACATCCAAAAGTACTGGATCTTATGGAAATTCAATATGAGCTCCCAAATCCTGAATGTTGACCAAAGTCAAACCTATGATCCCAAATGAACTAAAAATGCAACCTTAGGCCTAAAATCTCCGTTTTAAGTGCAAATTCAGTTCTGCAAGTTACCCAGACCAGATTCGCCATTCAAGAACTAATGGAATTAATAGAATCAAATTTTGACACTCAACTCAAAATGACCACAAAACTTGAAATTTCCAACATTAAGCCATTTAAAACTCTTTCTTTTGCAAAACTCTAACTTTTAATGATATTTTCTAAATTCAACTTTTGGACTTACCTAAAAATGACCCAAGGCAAGCTTCAAGAGGGTTAAAATGGAAATTTGGTTGAAGACAATAGAAATGACGTTTAAGGTCATTGCATTTTTTCTCATATTCGTAATCAATTTGTACACTACGCAGCTACTGATATTATACTTAAGGGGTCTGCTTTTGTGTTGTACATGTGTTGATGTTGGGCTCTATGATTTTAGGGGTTCTTAGATAATCAAATGAATGAGAGGATAAGTATTAATATGGATTCAAAGGGCATGTAGGTCGAATATAATCAATTTGGTTGAATGTTTTAATTTATGTATGGTTTTTAATTTGAATGATTGAATTAGTGGTGTATCATGTTTCATCATTGGCCTAAAAAGCATTATGCCGAAATCGACATGCATGACGTTTAAATATTTTGTAGATAAGTATTCAACAGTGGATTTCTTGATATGAACTTAAGGTTTTACATAAAATAGTCACACGCATCAATAGTTGTTGAACCATTTTCTAAGACGCCTTTATAAGAATTAAACTTTGAGTCTTTTTTGGAAATTGACTACTGCTGTGGAGTAAGAATGTTGGGGCCCGAAATGTGTCTGCATAGCGCACTGTCAAATTATATGATTAGGAGATCCTTACCTAAAGCAAGAACTAGGGGTGGATAGTTGTTGCGATAAGCAGGAAGGATACTGTATCCACCTCGTCCCATAGGCCTCTACTAGAAGTAAATGAACTCTTGTCCCAACCCAAGCCTAGGGCCTAGACGTGACATAGAGAATGGTGAACAAGATGGAACCCCAAACAAGCCTCCTAGTATATCAATCACACATCCTCGTCGCGGAAGCAAAATAACAAAAATAAGAGATATAAATAAGGATAAACGGATTAAGGGAAGTCTTTGATAACCATAAAACATTCAAGAATAGCATAATTACATCAATTGTCCCAACAACACCTCTATCATAGACTAGGCGGGGGCCAAGACACTTTTTGCGCTCACCCATATAATATCAAAGTTCAACATAAGGAGATAACAAAAGTAAGAATGCAAAGCGAGTGTCCCCGAACTTGAGGACTCACCAAAAACTTATCTTCAAGATGTCAAAACTAGCCATGTGGAGGATGATTGTGGGGAACTCCGGTTCCTACATGGCAACATCATCTAGGCATAGAACATGCGTTAGTATGTTTTAATGTACTAAGTATATGGGATGCAATGCAACAAGTGATGGGAAACATAATCAAAATATATAAGCATAAGAAATGAATAATTACAATAACAATATGACATACACGACCAATACTTAAGTAAAACGTGCTTGTATAGAATATATTATATTTGTAGGAAGGGACCATCATCATAGACCAAGCAAACTATTACTTGGAATTCAAGGTATGTCACCCCTTTGGAAGGCGATTGAGGTATCTACCCCTCAACGTGGTAGTACGGGCATGTCACCACACGAAAAGGTGGTCAAGGTATATACCGCTCATGATGGCAGTATGGGCATGTCAACCCATGACAAGCTAATCAAGGTGCATAACCCTCTATGTGGTAGTACGAGCATGTCACCCGCGATAAGGTGATTGAGGTACATACCCTTTAATGTGGCAGTTTAGGCATGTCATTCCCTAACAAGGTGGTCAAGGCATGTCACCCCCTCACATGGTGGTTGGGCATGTTACCCCATAACAAGGTGTGGTTAACTTGCAACACTATAAATACTTCTCATGAATCCAATACATACATACATCACCCTTCATGATCATAAATCCACTTGACTCATAAACCATGTAATAGATCATCAATAACTCAAGAATCCTTGACAAGATAATTTATCAAACACTTGGTGGGTGTGTAATGCTAGTTCAAGATCATGCAATTCAAGAGTGTAATCATGTGAGATATCTCAATGTAAATCAACCTACCAACACGTAGCAAAACCCTCATGCAATATATCTTGAAACCATTCATTAAAACACATAATATATCACAGATTCAAAGCTCAAAACAAGTTTAGACAGTCAGTATTTTATGAAACTCCAATATAGTTTATAATAAAATTCATAATAAGAGATACCCATAAATGATCCAACTTAAAAAAATGTAATTTACATAAAAAGGAAGGTTAGGCACCATTGGTCAAAGGACAAAATTGTTGAAACCCACATGCCTCAAATTTGGGGATATTTGTGATGAAGAATTGAGTGAGAACTTGAGGTTTAAATGAAGATCTTGATATTCGAAAATTAGGTGGGACACTAAAATTTGGGTGAAATATTTGGCTAAGTGTTAGAGAGGATTTTTGGAGTGTCTTAAGTGATATAGAGCTGAAAAATAAATAAGTATAGGTGTTTTTACACATAGGGGAGCATAGTCCCAAGAGCCCAAAGCCTTAGGCCAAAACAAAAAATAGGGAACCAAAATAACACTAATCTGCGCCCCTGGCGCGTCGCGGCTAGGGCGTGGATCGTCTCTTGAAATTGATTTTTTTAGAAACTTATTTTTAACTACGGTTGCTCTAAAATTGGGATTACACCCATTTTCCACTCAATTTTTCCCCTGATCATGAATATGAAGTTGGATTTTTTATATCACGCACGAATTTTGAGATATATGGAAATTACAATTATGGGCATTTTCGAGGCATAGTTTTGGGCATTTTTGGGAGGTTTCAACTCTGTCCTGAGGTATAAGAATTACAAGGACCTCATCCTCCTTATGAATCTATCAAGGCTACATGAACCCCGAGGTGCTATCACAAACCACCCACTCTAGTCATGCCTCGGCCTCTTGATGAGGCACCCGATTATTGTCTCGATGTATGGACCCTTTTAGGTTCCCCAAAATCATCTCTATGAGTAAGCTCTACCTTTTTTGTGGCATTAACCACTAACATAAATGATGATCCTGTGATGCCCCAAAAGGGGAGGAGGCGCGACTAGCACTCGATACAATTGTTGGTTGAGTAAGCTACTGAACATTCTAGTTAACTAAACAAGGGACGAAAAGAAAATCAAGTATCATAGCGTCTGAAAAACAAAGCCTGGACCATTAGATCATGACAGGGCCAACAACAAATCATGTACATCAAGATAGGTAAGCTAAAATAATAGAACACTAGTTAGCCAACAAGGCTGCAACAATAGAGGTACAGATAAACACTATATATACATGTCAATTCTATGACTGGAGATTGAATGGCACAAAAGAACCAACCCAAAATAACTTGTCCATAATATCCTCTAAGAGAACCATTAATACTGCTGGGATAGGTCACCGACTATACCCAACTGTACAACTAAAAGTAAGCATCCTATAAAAGCTCCAAGAAGCGGTAGAGCTTTAAACTCACAATTGAACTGCACTCCTAGTAGAGGAGTAAATCAGAATCCCTACCAGAACCTGCACACACGAAATAAAATGCAACATCCCTAGGAAAAGTGACATCAGTACGAATAAACATATACTGGTATGTATGGCAGGAATTAAAATTATAGATAACTGTAGTAAAAAGGGATTTTAGAAATACCGCCTGTAAGTAAAACTTAGATTACCTTCATGTCTAACACTTTACCTCCTAGCGATCAAATATGCATGGTATGCTCGAGTAATCGCATGTCCTAAATACATATATATAGATGCAAATGCATGACAAATCCAACCAAATACTAGCACTAGTGGTCCTTTCTAATAGCAAAATGATATCATATTTGCCAACCTGTGGCCATTTGTACCATATAATATATATAATCAATTGGCAAAATACGCCCCATACCTCCGATTATAGCTCAAACTCCATGCATAATGTACAATGTATGATATGAATGTTGAATGCACATAGTACATCATAGCAAAAACTTAGCAATCTTTACTTATCGGTACACTTATTCCCATAGTATCATAATCAATGTCTTATCATATATATACACATGACTCATGGGATCTTATATGTCTTTCGAAAAGGTTTGACAACTTAACTCAATATGTAGATGAGGCCTTAACTCTAAAAATGTTCAAAATGGTGCTTTACATGATGCTTATACTTGGTTTCATATCAATTAGTAAAAGAAAGTATTTTTTTAAATAACAAGTGCCTTAGCAGTTTAAATGAGGGCATTATATTGGAGATTAATGGAAATCAACGTGTTACCTTTTGTAAGCGCTTCAAATATGGTTTTAGCAAGGAAGAATGATTGATCATGAACACTACATCCCCTGCATAATTTACTTATATTTTAATGACAATACACCAGGAAGAGAAACACCTCAAACATATGAATAGGTAGTTAGGAAAATCAATAAAATGATATATAGATAATGAATGTCCAGCTTCAGTGAACGAATGGAATGTCAAACTAATACCATCATGAAAGTAATTCAAATGCAATCCCAATGCATTTTACAGAAGGTCTTTATAGCAACAAAATAGTAAACTATTGCATTTGACGTTTTGGGAAACATACCAGATTTCATGCTGAAAGAAGGGACAGAGTAAAGCCTTAACTTACCTCTCTAATGATTGCTTAATTGCCCAAAGTTCCTTGATAAAAGTTGTTCCTTACATCCTAAGCTTTGCAACAACTATATGTATGCAACTTATAACCACCTGTAAGTAATACATAATTGAGAATTAATTGACAGATTTTCCATATAGGTTTTAGACGAGGAATCGTCTATAGAACTTCTTACAAATGACCATGAAAAGCCCCCAAGATTATTACCTGAACACACCAGCTCCAAAACAAGAATAACCAGCAAAAACACCACTTCTTTTATAGCCTAAAAACAGCCCCAAACACGGCTAATTGGATGGGAAAACAATTAAAAAGCGTATGTCACATATTTCTAAGTAGGCGGATGAATTTTAACATTTAAAATGCGAAGATCATACTAAATATCTTAGGGACCTTGTGAGAGCTTTATCTTCAGTTTCATATCTGTTTTACGATGAAACGCTGCTATTTTGAGCTTTAAAAAATCTCAAATTAGCCGACATCTATGTGGGTTGTCCCGACACAGCCCATAACCTAATTTAAAGTTGCTTTACTCATGAGTCTTACTTATTATGAATTTCACTTCATACTATGTTGGATTTTCACAAAATTGTGATTTTTTGGCATGTTTTGAGTGATGAATAAGATCAATTACGAGATTTTAATAGAGATTTAAAGTTTAAGTGAAATCCTTAAGATTCCGATGAGTTTTTGACACTTGAATTTTGAGATGAAATATTGTCGAAGTGTTTGAGTGAATATTGGGGAATGTCTTAGATAATATGAGGGTGAAATATGACTAAGTATGGATATTTTCACGCATGGAAATACCTAGGCCCAAGACCCAAAAGCCTTGGACTGAGACAAAAAAAAATTGAATAAGAAAATACTATGGTGCGTAGCGCCAGCAATGTGTAGTACTCATTAGAAATTGATTTTTGACCCATTTTCCCCTTAATTTAAGACCTTGAACAAGAATATGAAGACGAATTTTTGATATCATGCATGAATTTAGAGATATATTGAAATTACAATTCTAGGCACTTTCGAGGAATATTTTTTGGCTTTTTTTGCGGGTCATTTAATGAAGTTAGGTAGCGGGATGATGGTATTAGTGCAATCATCTTGGATATATTCTTTTTTATTTGTGACTCCATCGCCACCGCCTTATCAACCTCAAAGGTCTCACCACCGGAGCTCTTTGGAGGAGAATTGTGAATTTATCAACAAACCCTAACCTTAGGCTACATAGAGTATATATAGATAGAGATAGAGAGAGAGAGAGAGAGAGACAGAGACAGAGGGCCCTAGTCATTCAAATAACACTTAACAACAATATAATTTTCTTTACGAGAAAGATCTTTCCAAAATTTAGTCTTTGTAATGAACCTATACTCTCTATCTCTATGAGGTAGTGGTACGATCTACGTACATTTTACCTTCCCCAGACCCCTCTTGTGGTATTCCACTAGGTATTTTGTTGTCATTATAATGAATCTAGAGTAGAAAAAAGAATCCCCTTATAGTATATTTATGAACATATGTAGTTTATTAATGAAATACCTTTGATCTTGGATTTATATAAACTTATAACAAGTATTTTTCCATATTCATTAACACCATTGATGCACTCAACACATTGAAGTACTTTTGTTAGTACATGAGCATTAATTGTTGTGCTTGCATTTATGGCTCTACCTATGCAAAACCCTAGCAACAAATAAAATTACAAATCATAAATAGAAAAATAAACATAGACACCCAAATATATAAATAATATAATTTTATACTTTTAGCGAAATTCAAAATTGCTACCATTTGATTGGTGTGTTGTTAGCAGACACAGTTTTCTTTTTTCTCAAATGAAAAATACAAAACTGCACCCTCAAAAGAAAGAGTTTTTGGCTCATGCAAGGAAAAATGTGTGAATCAATATTGAATTTACTATGTTATAGTTTAAAAACATATGAAAGTATACAGGTTTATTTATAGTAGAAGAAGTACCTGGAACCCAATTCATGTTATTAAATTCATGGCATATCTATCGATTTGGTTCCTAAAATTTTAGCAAATTTGGTTATATCTATTAGGTAATTAACATATTATTTGTTCTTTTGATTTGTTATGGAATCAATAGATTTTCCTAATTAGCCTTGAGGACAAAAATAGAAAAATAATAAATATATATCCTTTAATGTACTTCTAGATGAGATTTTCTTAAAATGGTATAGTCAAAATCTTTATTTCTTTTAATTACTAGTCTTTTTTATAAGATAAAATCTATGCTTTAAATGATTTAAAAAATTGAAATTTTCACTCACAAAAATGAATTATTTGTATTAAAAAAAGGGATAATGCATAAGTATCCCCTTGAATTGGGTTCAATTCCATGTGACAAGCAGTTGATGTATTTGTTGAAACTATTGATTTGTTGTTCTAATACTAAAATATCTTTAAAATATGTCAAAATTATATACCAAAACTAATTCCTTAAAAAAATACAGAACAACATATACAAAGTAAAAAAAATGTTATTTGTTTTATTTTGGGAAGGTACTATTATTTAAAATAATATTAAGGATAAAATAGTGAAAGATATGATCAACCTAAAACTATGTATAAGCTAAAGAGTCATAAGTTCGAGATAATCAACTTATCACACTTAACTAATTTGGACTTATAAGAATTTTTGTATTTACCAAATACATTTTATGTAAATAAAAAATATAGAAGTTAGTCTAATCAAATTATATGCTTAGAAAAATACACTTACTATAGCTAGTGACAATTGTGTTAGTGTTTAAAGTTCAAGATAGATCTAATAGATAAACTTTATTTTTAAAAGCTTTGAGATCCTATTTGTCATGCTAGCTTAAAGTCTATGTCATCTCTTGTTGAGTTGTTGCAGCTTTGACGATAAAAAATATAGAAGTCAGTCTAATCAACTTATATGCTTAGAAAAATACACTTACTATAGCTAGTGACAATTGTGTTAGTGTTTAAAGTTCAAGATAGATCTAATAGATAAACTTTATTTTTAAAAGCTTTGAGATCCTATTTGTCATGCTAGCTTAAAGTCTATGTCATCTCTTGTTGAGTTGTTGCAGTTTTGACGATAGAGAAGGGACGATGAAACATGTAAGATAGTGTGGTTCTCATAGGCAGAGTCTTAAAGAGATATAACATAGAGGTTATGATCGGTAAGAAAGTAAAATTTAGGACTGGATAATGTTTTATGCATATCGTTATGATAACCACTGAAGAAGCACAATGCAATTAGAACAATTTTGTGAGACATTATTGACAGTCAAAAAGATTTCTAATCAAAGAAGAATTCAAAGGCTATAGACTCAGAATTATGGATGAGTTCAAAGTAGCGTAAAACTCAACCCAAGAAGGATGCTTAAGTAAGAAAGTTGAGATTGTGCAGGATACAACTCTTCAAGCAAACAAAGTGCAGTTCAGCAAGTGAAGTGTTGTTTTAGGGAGGAAATATTTTAGGAACATCTGTTAGCCATTGAGTCTTTGATTTAGGAAGTCCTGAATTTCTTCAACTTTGATGTGTTCATTAGTTCAGCGATCTATAAATTGAAGTAGGGTACATCTTCATGTTGGGGACAACTTGAAGACTTGGAAAAATAAACCCCCAGAGGTTTATGAGAAGTCATTAGTTTAGGAAGCTTAATTTCCTAGATTACTTAGGCTTGTAATAATTTTGTTGTGACTCATTGTTTTAGTGAAGTTCGGGTTAAATCCAGTAGTGGTATAGGTCGTGCTTTTTTACACCTTTGTGAACCAGGTATTTTCCACGTTAAATACTATGTCTCAATTTGCACTTCCATTTATAAAACAAGTCCAAAAACTTGGTTCTCTAATTAGGTGAATCTTTAGGGCATACAAAACTTTCAATTGGTATCAGAGCGGATTTTCTTGTCAAAGGCTAACACCTAAGAACCGATGATGTTGAACACTACACCACCTCATTGACAGAGAGAAGGATAATCAACTGTAAGGCCTCCACTCTTATATGAAGCTTACTTTCATTGGTGGAAAGCACAAATAAAGGACTTCAATTAAGCTGAAGATTACAAGTTGTGGGATAAAATTATTATGGGACCTACTATTCCAACAAAAACAATGGAAGGTCAACAATTTGCAAAGGAGCAAAAGGATTCATTGCTGATGATTTGACAGCTCTTAAGAAAAATGCTAAAGCCAAGAATATTTTGGTTTGTAAACTATGGCCTGATGAATATAATAGGATTTCAAACTGTTCTATTGCTAAGCAAATATTGGATGCATTGACAAATACGAATGAAGGAACAAGTCAAGTCATAAGATTTATGGAATATAAAACTTTCAGGATGAAGGATAATAAGTCACCATAGTATAGGATTTCTAGACTCACAAGCCCTATTAATGAACTGACATCATTGGGGAAGAATCGTATTACTGAGGAGCAAGTAGATAAGGTCTTAAGAGTTCTTCCTAAGGCAAAGTGGGATGTGAAAGTTACAGTAATCGGAGAAGCAAGGATATTACTACCATGACTTTGTATGATTTAGTCAGTAATCCTAAAACTTATGAGATGAACATGGAAGATCAGAAGAAAGAAGAAGCAATTGTTGAGAAATCACTAGCATTGAAGGCTTCTAATTATAAGGGATCAGATCAAGGTGAGGAACAATAGCTTTTCTGGGAAAGAACTTCAAGAAATTTCTCAGGAAGGGGAAAGGAATAGACAAAAGAGAAACAAGTAGTACAAAGTTTTTTTGACGACTCAAGTAACAAAAAATGGCGAGATAACAAAAATCAATCTAGAAATACAAATGCGAAAAAATTGATCATCATGTCAAACAATATCCCTAATGAGAATTGAGTGGACAAAGGAAAGAGCTGAGAAGGAGTTAAAAGATAAAGCTGCCAAGCAAATGCAGAAAGAGGAATATGCTATTATGGCTGCTTAGGATACAAGAATTGAAGAATCTGATACTAAAGAGGTGGATTAACTGCATTCATGGCTGCTAGAGACTCAGATCTTGAGGATGAGGAAAATCTGAGGTAGGTATTCTTGAATTGAAAAGAGAAACTACACCTTTTTCAAAAAAGAAAATAAATTTCACTAATGAATGGGTTAATTGATGATTTTCAAGAATTGTCTGGTAAAAAGATCAACTGTTTAAGGATTTTTTAAATAAAAAATTTGAATGTCTAGAGGTTAAGAGTTGTTTGAATGAAATTAATGAAGAGAATTCTATATTGGAGAAACAAGTTGAAAAACTAGACTCACTTATGCTAAATTTAAATATGAAATTTTGAAAATGTCAATAAGTGAAAAAGGGAAGAGAGAAATGAGTAAGGAGCAACAAAAGGCTGAAACTGAGTTTAAAGAGTATAAAATTCAGTTTTTATATGAAAAAGAAAAGGTTGGAAAATTAACTCATGAGGTTTCTACACTAAAAATGGATCTGGATAGGGTAAATAAGTGGACACAGTCTTTAAGAAATGTAAACATGTTGGGTAGTAGAACTTATAGCGAGAAGGCTGGCATAGGTTTAATTAAAGAAAATGTCACTTCTACTGACCTATATTATCTTTGTCGAAAGATTGGACATCCAACTACTGAGTGTCCAATTGCTAATGGAGTTAGAAATGGGAAAACTAATTTTGTGCATAAAAATAGGTCTAAAAATAATGGAAGAAACAAGTCAAAGAATGTATTTTCAAGCTGGGCTAAAAGAGATCTCATTCATCCTTTTTACAATAAGAAAGGACCCAAGCTAGTTGGGAGAAACTAACCCTTGAATTATTGTGCAGGTAGTGCAGAAAGGATGGAAGCATTGGTATATGGCTAGTGTTGCCCAAGGCATATGATTGGAGATAGACAAAAATTCCTTGTACTTACACCTTTAAAAAGAGAAAATGTCTCTTTTGGAGATGGAAAAAGGGGACTATTGTTTAAGTTGGAAAGATTGGAAGAACTGAATCATGAGCCTTGGAAGAAGTTTATCATGTGGAAGGATTGAAGAACAATTTGTTGAGCATATTTAAGTGTGTGACAAAGGTAATAAAGTAACATTTACTTTTGTAGGTTGCAGGGTAAAGAAGCTAGATTGAAAGGAGATAGTTTTAATTTCCAAGAGGCACTAAAATGTGTACAAAGTTGATATCATGGGTATCCTAGTACTCATTTGAAATGCTTGAGTGATATTGCTAATTATCCCTTACTATGGCACAAAAAACTTGGACATGAGAGTCTAAAGCAATTAAATACACGGGTTTCAAAGGACATGGTTATAGGGTTGCCTAAAATAAAGTTCAAAGAGAAATGCCCAAAAAGTGTATTTTCAAAATGCCCATAATCATAATTTTCATATATTTCAAAATTCATGCGTGATTTCAAAATTTGACGTCATCTTCAAGATCAAAGGGGTGAAATTGAGTGAAACATGGGTATAACCCCGATTTTCAAAGACCCTAGTGAAAAAAATAATTTTCACAAAATTTTTCAGAAACAATAGGCGTATGAGATGGATCCACGATGCAGACCCATCGTGGAGTAGTGTTAGCACTTCCTTAATTTTTTATTCCATCCTAAGGGCATTGAGACCTTGCCCCATGCCCATTTACATGTGAAATATTCCATGCATAGCCATTTTTCAACTGTATATCACTCAAAAACACTCTCTAAAACCTCTCAACCATTTTATTTAAAATCTCAAGTTGTATTACCTATGAGTATCGATTATTATGAAATATGAACATGAGATATGTTGCATTTTTGTCAAATATTGTTGAGTATGCATGAATAACTATTTAGAGCTTATACTATGAATAAATCTTTGTCTATTGAGACTATACATGATTCTAGCTATTAAATCTATGAACTATTATGAAGTTTTGATATGTTTTACAGGTTACCCATGATGGGGTTTAACCATAATGTTGGTGGGCTGATTTATATGACTTTAACATGCATTGATTTCACTATATCATGATCTATACTCTAGGACTTTTCATGATTTGAACATGTATTCATATGTGTCCACCAAGTGTTTGATGATATGCCAAGTTAAGAGTTCTCTAGCTATTCACATGTTTAATATGTCGAGTGACTTATTGATGAATATGGTCAATCAAGTATGTTATGAATTCATGAAATTAGCTATGATTATGCAAGTATCAAGTTAAGCTCTATTTTCAAGATTTTACTCTTGTGAGCCATTCATATTAAAGAAAGGGTACATGTATGATTATGATCTATTCTCATGTTTCAAGTTAGGCTCACCATTAGAGGTCAAGTATGTTTAAGAGCTACTCATGTCATAATTCATGTTTACTACAAGTTATTAAAGTTATGTTTATTTTAAGTATTCTGTGGGATTAGACTTAGCACCGATGGATTGGATGATGACATGGACTATCTTCAAGGGTCCATATTCTATTCATCAAAATATGTGCCAACATAGGATTATGATTATTACACTTGTTATACTAGGGGATCTATTTAGTGCACTTTATCATGAAGTCCACCCTGAAATGAGATGGGTTCCTGTAAGGGGAGATTACTTCTCCAAAATGGGATAGGCTCCCATAAGGTGAAGTATGATTTACCTTGGCAAGTAGATCACCTCTTTACCGATGAGGAGTAATCATCAGGATTCTAAGTTTTAGCTTGCCTTTTCTTACTTATGTCGGTTAGGGTCTCTTCCCACACATGTATTATGTTATATGCGAGTTGAATGATTTACAAGCATGATTTACTTCAAACACTGATCATGCATGCCATATTGACATCTCACTTTTCTATTGCTTAGTACTATGCATTTTGAATATATTAGCTTATGACTTTTTGCATTGCATCCTACATACTTAGTACATTTAAACATACTAACGCATACTATGTTCCTACATGATATTACCATGTTCGAACTAGAGCACCACTGGATCATAAGATTTAGTAAGTTCTCAAGTTTGGGGACATTATCTTTACAACTACTACTCTTGCTACATTGAGACTTCTTTTGTTGAACACTTGTTTTTATGAGGGTCAGCTGGAAAGTGTCTTGGCCCCCTCTCCTTTCTATGTTATAGGTGTTGTTGGAATATTATGATGTATTTATGCTTTAAGCATGACTCTTTATGCTTTTATGATTATCAAAGACTTCCCTTAGTCTTGCTTCCCTTTTTATTATCTTTTGTTGTAGTTTACTTTGCTTCCATTACCAAGGATGTCTGATCGATATGCTAAGAGGCTGTTTGGGTTCCTATTGACCGTATCATATCTAGGATCTAGTCTTGGGTCATGAAAAACTTTTTATTAGAGCACTAGATTATCAATGATTCTCGGAATCTAACACACTACATCGATTAGAGTCTTATTCATGGTTGTGAAGTGCGCCACAAATATGAATGGGAGGCTATGAGGCATTTTAGAAAATGTTTCTCTTCTTCATGGTCTATATCATCATTAGATGTAAATTTAAGGCTTTTTCCCCTAACGAATGCTCTTTTCTATTCTAAATAATGTTGATTCCAAGAGGAAGACTAAGGAGAGCTCGTACACCCAAGTAGTAACTGGCCCCTCCCGCTCCTCAAGCTCCTCAAGGTGGAGGCGTAGTCCAAGAAGTGTATCAAGATAATATTGCAATATTGGCTCATTCTATAACCAACCAAATAAAACAAAGGGCCAAAGTTCCTTATTCTCCCACTCTGACTTCTAGGGTGAGGGATTTCACTAGAATAAACCCATCAAAGTTCCATGTATATAAGACAGATAAGGATCCCCAAGAGTTCATAGATAAGGTATACCAGGTGCTATCCATTATGGGGGTCAAATCAGAGGAAAAGGAAGAGTTGGCAGCCTACCAACTCAAAGGGGTGGCTCAAATTTGGTTTACGCAATGGAAGTTGGAAAAGGGCAATGATGATGTTGTCCCTTGGGAATAGTTCAAAGCCGCATTTGTCAACCAGTTATTTCCTATCAGGCTAAGCGAGGTTAATATGATGGAGTTTATGAACCTTAATCAAGGTTCCATGAGTGTGGGGAGTATGCCCTTATGTTCAACCAACTCTCCAATTATGCTCCATAATCGGTTGTCGAGCCTAGATTGAGGATGAATAAATTTATGTTAGGAGTGTTCGAATTGGTTAATGAGGAGTGTCGTACCATCGTGCTAGTAAGTGATATGGATTTGTCCCACCTCATGACTTATGCCGAACAATTAGAGAGGAAAAATCTTAGGAAAAGAAGAAGCGGTGAGTCCAAGATTGCTCATTTTAAAGGTGGTTTCCAAGGATCTAAGGGTGGCCGATTTCCTCAACTCCACAAGTTCCAAGGCAAAGGATCTTCCAATGCTCCTAATAATATATTTCCTAATGATAATCCATGGTTCTATGGTGGTAATGGACGAATGGTAAAGCCTAGATATCTAAGGTGTGAAAAGAGTCACAGTGTTCCATGTTTGAGGAATTCTAATGTTTGATTTGGTTATGGTAAGATGGTTCACAAAGTTACTAATTGCCCTTATGCTCAAGACAATGTACGAGATGGTCGTACAGAAGGCCAAGGTGCAAAAGCAGGTCAAAGGGGAAAAGAGGCCAACAAGGGGGCGCACTAAGGAAAAATAGATTCTATGCTCTTCAAGGGAGACAAGGGGTGAATGAGTTACTTGATGTTATCACTGGCATGTCAAAAGTGTCTTATTTTGTGTATATGCATTGATATATCCGGCTGCCACTCTTTCTTTTGTCACTCCTTTGGTTGCAAAAAAGCTTTATGCAAGTCCCTATTTTTCGTTTGGACCTTATGAAGTGTTAACCCGTGTTGGTGAGTCCATCATTGCTAAAGGAGTCTATAGAAATTGTCCGATGTTCATTTTTTATAAAATCTTGCCTTGTGATTTTGTTGGATTAGACATGGTTGATTTTGATGTCATTCTTGGGATGGATTGGTTGCATGCATATTATGCTTCTATTGATTGTAGAACCCATAGGGCTAAATTATAATTCCCTAATGAGCTCATTCTTGAGTGGGAAAGTTATGATATGGTTATCACAGGTAGATTCATTTCTTGTCTTAAAGCCCAAAAGTTGATTTCTAGGGGTTGTATCTATCATCTTGTGAGGGTTAGGGATGGTGAGTCTAAAGTCCTTCCTATTGAGTTGGTTCTTGTGGTTAATGAGTTTCTTGATATCTTTCTTGATGAACTTCCCATTGTTCCTCCTAAAAGGTAAATAGATATTGGTATAGACCTGCTTCTCCATACTCAAACCCATTTCTATTCCCCTTTACCATATGGCCCCAACAGGGTTAAAGGAGTTAAAGGTGAAATTGAGAGATTTGTTGGAAAAAGGTTTTATAAGTCTAGTAAGTCACCTTGGCATGAATAGGTGTTATTTATGAGGAAAATGAATGGTTCTCTTAGAATGTGCATTGATTACCGACAACTTAATAGAGCCACCATAAAGAACAAGTGCACTCTACCAAGTATTGATGACTTTTTTGATTAACTTCAAGGGGCTAGTCACTTTTCTATGATTGATATTTGGTTTAAGTATCAAAAGTGAAAGTAAGGGAGTGTGACAGTCCTAAGATGGCTTTCTGGACTACGTATGTGCAATTTGAGTTTGTGGTTATGTCCTTTGGGTTGACTAATGCACCGACTATATGTATGGATATCATAAATAGGGTCTTTAAACCCTAGCTTGACTTGTTTGTGGTGGTTTTTATTTATGATATCTTGATTTATTCCCATAGTAAGTAGGGTCATGTGAATAACTTGAAGGTAGTGTTGCTAATCTTGAGGGAGGAGAGGTTGTGTAAAAAAAATGAGAAATATGAGTTTTGGTTGAAAGAGGTTGCTTTTCTAGGGCATGTGGAGTCGGGTGATGGCATCAAGGTAGATCCTAAGAAGATGGAGGTGATTAGAAATTTTCCTAGTTCTTAGGTTTGGTGGGTTATTACCGGAGGTTTGTCAATGGTTTCTCATATATTGCTTCTCCTATGACTAAATTGACCCAAAAGAAGGCGAAATTTGTGTGGACCGATGAGTATGAAAAGAGTTTCAAAACTTTGAAAGATAAGCTACTCTCCACTCTTATCTTTGCTATACTGTATGGGTTGGAAGGATTTGTTGTATATTATGAGGCCTGAAAAATTTGTTTGGAGTGTGTTTTGATGCAAAGTTGTAAGATGATAGCATATGCCTCTAAACAACTTAAGGTGCATGAGAAGAATTATCACACTAATGATATTTAATTAGTGGCCATAGTGTTTGCTTTGAAAATTTGGCATCACTAATTGTATAGTGTTCATGTTGATATATTTACCGACAGAAAAAGTGTCCAATATTTAATTCACCAAAAAGATCATAACTTGATACAAAGAAGGTGGTTAGATCTCCTTCAATATTATGGTATGAGTGTGCATTATTTCCCCGGCAAAAATAACATTATGGCCAATGCTCTAAGTATGGTGTCTACGGGAAGTCTAGCTCATGTTGATGATGGTGGTAAAGAGGTGGCTAGAGAGGTGCACTGGTTTGCTAGATTGGGGCTTAACTTAGACGAAGTTGATAATGGTGGTGTAGTGGTTGTTGATGATCCTAAAACTTCTTTAATTAAGGAGCTAAAGGCAAAGCAAGATCTCGACCCTGCCTTGCTAGAGTTGAAGTCCTTAGTGAGAGACAGTAAAGTGGAGGTGCTCTCTCAAGGGGGAGATGGTGGCCTTAGGTATCAAAGTATATTGTGTGTGCCAAATGTAGATTCTTTGAAAGAATGAATCTTGAGGGACGCCTATAATTCATCTTATACTATCCACCCTCGTTCTATAAAGCTGTATATTCTTGAGGGAAGTGTATTGGTGGGATGGTATGAAGAGAGAGATTTCCAAGTTCAAATCGGGATGTTAGCATTACCAAGAAGTTAAAGCCAAACATCAAAGGTCGAGTGGCCTAACCTAAGATATCAAAATTCCAACTTGGAAGTGGGAAGAGATTAACATGGATTTTGTGGTTGGGTTACCTAACACTAGGAAATATTTTGACTCTATTTGGGTTGTTGTGGATAAAATGACAAAGTCGGCTCACTTCCTACTAGTCAAAACTACTTATTGTGCCAAAGATTATGCCATGTTCTACATTGGTGAGTTAGTTAGATTTCATAGGGCGCCCTTGTCTATAATTTCGGATCATGGCGCTCAATTCGCTTTCACTCTTGGAGGTCATTCCAAATAGGTCTTGGTACCAAGGTTAAGCTTAGCATGACCTTTAACCCTCAAATGGATGGTCAAGCCAAAAGGACTATCCAAACTCTTGGAAATATGCTTAGAGCTTATGTTTTGGATTTTAAGGGTAGTTGGGATGAGCATCTTCCATTCATTGAGTTTGCTTACAATAATAGCCACTACTCAAGTTTTGGTATGGCTCCCTTTTAAGCTTTTTTATGGTAGGCATTATAGATCCCTAGTTGGGTGGTTTGAAGTGGAGGAGATGTCTTTTATACGTCTAAATCTGGTCATGGAAACCTTGGAGAAGGTGATGTTCATTAGGGAGAGATTGAAAACAGCCCAAAGTGGACAAAGGTCCTATTCTGATGTGAGGAGAAATCCTGAGCTTAAGTTTAGTGATTGTGTTTATTTGAAGTTCTCACCTATGAACGGTATAGTTCAATTTGGGAAAAAGGGGATATTGAGCCCAAGGTTTGTGGGTCCTTAAAAGGTTTTGAGGAGAGTAGGTAAGGTTTCATATAATTTAGAGTTGCCTATGGAGATGGACATGGGTCATTCGGTCTTCCATATGTCCATGTTGAGAAAGTATGTGGGTGACGCAAGTGCCATAGTGACTTAGGATGTTGTGGGTGTTGTAGGAGATAATATAACTTACAAGGACGTTCCGGTGACAATTTTTGATAGGCAAGTGAAGAGGCTAAGGAAGAAAGATGTAGCCTTCATAAGGGTCCTTTAGAGGAACCAACAAGTTGAAAGTGCCACATAGGAAATCGAGACGGACATGAGAAAGTGATACTCATATCTCTTCCACTCAACTCAAGCCGAATGTACTAATTTAAGTCCCCTATATGATTTCAAGTACTAGGTTTCATCCATCATATTTCAGAACGATGTTTAAGTTTAATTGTTGCACTCATGTTAGGCTAAAATCTTCATGATTACTTCTCTTATACATGTTTCTTCGACACTTGGGAATGAATGTTCCAAGGGGGAGATATTGGAATGCACCAAAAGTGTGTTTTGGATATTCCCATAATCGTCATTTCCATTTATCCCAAAATTCATTCATGATATCAAAAATTCAACTTCATGTTGTTGATCAGGTGGAAATATTGAGTGGAAGATGGGTATAACCTTGATTTTAGAAGACCCGTAGTGAAAAATAATTTTTACAAAGTTTTTCAAAATTTGTAAGGGTATGTGATGGCTCCGTGATACAGACCCATCATGGAATAGTGCTTGTTCTTCCTTAAATTTTTTTTTACCTAGGGGCTTTTGGGTCTTTACCTCATGCCCATTTACACATGAGATATCCTACGCTTAGACATTTTCAACTCCATATCACTCAAAAACCCTCTCTGAAACATCTATCCCATTTTTATTTAAAATTCCCATCGAAATTCAAGTGTCACAAACATAATTTCGAATCCCAAGAGCTCCATTCAAGCTTAATGTCTCCCTCAAGTTTACATCAAGAAAACCCAGGTTTAAGGTAAATGGGTTTCATCTATTGGGTCCTTACACCCATGGAGCACAACCTTCCTATTTTATGAAAATTGCATGATTTCAAGTTGTACTACCTATGGGCATCTATTATTATGAAATATGAGTATGAAATATGTTGCAGTTTTATCAAATATTATTGATTATGCATAAATATCTATTTTAAGCGTATACCATGAATGAATCTTTATCTATTGAGACTATATAAGATTCAAGCTATGAAATCTATGAACTATTATGATATTTGATATGATTTACAAGTTACCCATGATAGGGTTTAACCAAGATGTTGGTGGGATGATTTATATGATTTTAAGATGCATTGATTTCACTATTTCATGATCTATACTCTTGCATTTTTTATGATTTGTACTTGTACTCATATGTGCCCATTAAGTGTTCGATGAAATGTCAAGTTAAGAATTCTCAAGTTATTTACATATTTTACAAGTCAAGTGACTTCATGATGAATATGGGCTATCAAGTATGTTAGGAATTCATGAAATTATCCAGGATTATGCAAGTATGAAAAAAAATCTATATTTTCAAGATTTTACCGCTTGTGAGCCATTCATCTTAAAGCAAGGGTACATGTATGATGATGATCGATTCTCATGCTTCAAGTTAGGCTCACTAGTGGAGGTCAAGTATGTTTAAGAGCTACTCATGTCATGATTCAATGTTTACTATATGTTATTAAAGTGATGATTATTTCAAGAATTCCATTGGATTAGACCTAGCACCAATTGATTGGATGTCGGCATGGACTATCTTTAAAGGTCCATACTCCTATCCTCAAAGTATGTGGAAACATAGGATTATGATTATTACCCTTGCTACACTAGTGGATCCATTTAGGGCACTTTATCATGAAAACTACCCCAAAAATAGGATGGGTTCTCGTAGGGGGTTTACTTCTCCGAAATAGGATGGGCTCCCGTAAGGTGAAGTATTGTTTACCTTGGCAAGTAAATCATCTCTTTATCGATGAGGGGTAATCATCAGGATTCCAAGTTGTAGCTCGATTGGTCTTACTTATATTGGTTAAGGTCTCATCCCACACATGTATTATGTTCTATGCAAGTTGAATGATTTACGAGCATGATTTACTTCAAGCATTGATCATGCATGCCATATTGACATCTCACTTTTCTATTACCTATTACTATGAATTTTGACTATATTGGCCTATGACGTCTTGCATTACATCCTACATACTTAGTACATTTAGACGTAATAATGCATACTCTGTGCGTACATGATATTACCATGTACGAATCGGAGCACCACTTGATTATCATCCACGAGGCTAGTACAATATATTAAAGTAAGATTTAGTAAGTCCTCAAGTTCGGGGACACTGTCTTTCTTACTACTACTCTTGCTACATTGAGACTTCTTTTATTGAACACTTGTTATTATGAAGGTGAGCTCGAAAAGTATTTTGGCTCTCACTTCATTCTATGTTAGAGGTGTAGTTTGAATATTATGATGTATTTATGCTTTAAGCTTGACTCTTTATTCTTTCATGATTATTATAGACTTCCCTTAGTCCCGCTTCCCTTTTTATATTATCTGTTATTGTTCACTTTTCTTTTGCCACCAAGAATATGTCATTACTATACTAAGAGGCTTATTTGGGTCCCTTTGGGTTCTGATTCATCGTGTCACCTCTAGGCCCTAGGCTTGGGTCATGACACAAAGATGGCAAAGTTTATGGTCCATATGTTAGGGGGAATCAAGTAAGATTGTCACAACGTAGACCTAGGGCTTAGATGTGACATGACAAATAGGAACCTGAAAGGACCCCAAATAAGCTTTTTAGCATACCATAACACATCCTTGGTTGCAAAAGCAATTGTACAACATCAAGAGATAACAAAAAGGTAAAATGGGGCTAAGGGACATAGTTGATACCATAGATATATAGAAAGTAAAAATATAGCATTAATACATCATAATGTTCCAACAACACCTCTCATATGTAGATAAGAGCAGGGGCCAAGACAATCTCTGGGATCACCATCATAGTCATAAGTTTCTAACATAATAAGAATGAGTATAGAGCATAGATTCAAAGAAGCATGTCCTCGGAGTTGAGGACTCACCAACTTGCTTTTGGATAGTACTAGCCACGTGGAGGAGGAAGATGGTCAAGTGGAGCTCCAATCCCTACATCGTAACATTATGTGTTAGTACGTTCAAATGTACTAATTATTTAGGATGCGATTCAATAATTGATGGGAAACATAGGCAAAATGCATAATCATAAGCAATGGATAGCATGATAATAATATGACATGTATGAATAATTCTTGAAGTAAAATATGCTTATATAGAACATATTACATGTGTAGGAAGAGACCATCATCATAGACCAAGCAAACTAATGTTGGGTGAAAGTACCTAATTGTTAAACCCCACATACCTTAGACATTGAGTTTCTGGAAAAATTGAGTTGAGAAAGAGTTGAATCTTAGAATGGGTTCTTGGAATCCAAAACTTGTTCTTGAGTTTTCTTAAATATGTATTGGGTTTTTGTAGAGGCTTTTGAGAGGATTTGAGAGTGTACTCAAGTTGGGAGTGATGACTTGATCCTTTGATATGGGGTTTAGATCTTTTGGAGAGGTTAAGATAGCATTAGAAGTCCAAAAAGATCATTAGAATAAATAAAATTTATGAAAATGCCATTAATGAAATGGAGAGAAAAATTGAGAAAGTGTCACCTCACGTGAGGTTACATGGGTCATGTGGCACTCCACAGGTCACGTGGAGTGCCGATGAGATAATACTTAGTATAAAATTTGAAAGTTGGGACACTCTTGAAAAATTAACATTATCGTCACTTTGTCGGGAGGCTCCACGGGCCATGTGGTACTACATAGTCCGTGTAGTGGCCCGTGGAGTTGCACTTCGTGGGAAAAATGTGGCAAGGAGGATTCACACTAGGCCACACAACTCGTGATGTTTTATATGGCCTATGAAGATGTCCATGGCACTACACTTGGTCAAGAAAACTCCCTCTCACGCCAACCTTGTCTCACTTGCACACCCCTACAGCTTGCCACACGGTCAGTGGCAATCCATACAGCCAATGCCACTAGAAGTGTCCCAACATTTAGACCAAAAATGTTATTTCCTAGCCCAAAAACAGTCCGCACGGCTCACCTAAAATCTCACTATCCGTCCAGGTGCTCGTATGATATCACTGCATGGGAGGGTCTCACGAAAATGGTAATAAGTCCTTCATCCGAAATCTGAATGAGGTGAAATCAAGTGCGTTGGAAAGCTAACTCAAAATTCTTTCATTTAAAATGTTGTAGGTTGTCTACTTCTTCTTGTGCTAAAAATTCTTCTTATTTAAAATTTACCTTGGCACAAACCAACACCCAATTCTCAATTTATAGTGGAGTGTTGAACTCATCTAAGTACTAGAACTTTCCCCACGACCTTAATACACTCCCTACCTAAACAATGAGGCCTGAAATATAGATAAATGTAGTTATAGGGTCTCACAAATATCATGTTTCAAGTCAAAGAATTCGATAAGTACTACCAAGTGGCTGGAATTGGTTAACATTGACCTGTGTGGAACTATGAGAGGAGGAAGCAAAGGAGGTAAAAGGTTTATCCTTGTTATTGTTATGATTACTAAAGATTTTCCTGGACACTCTTTTTAACTTCTAAAGAAGAGTCCTTTGATATCTTCTCTATTTTAATAAAGAAAATGGAAAAGAAATTGTAGACTTCCTTGATTTCCTTAAGATCTGACCATGGAAATGAATTCAAAAATGCAAAATTCTTGGAATTTTGTTCATCAAATGGAATAGATCATATCATCTCTGCTCCTAGAACCCCTCAACAATATGGAGTTGTTGAATAGAAAAATAAGACTTTAGAAGATATGGATAGAACATTGATGATTGCAAATAATCTTGGTAAGAATCTTTAGGCCAAAGCAATAAATACTGATGCTTATGTTTTGAACAGATGCATATTAAGACCTATTTTAAACAAAACTCCCTATGAATTACTCAAAGGAAGAAAACTAAATATATCCTATTTTAGGTCTTTTGGATGTAAATGGTTTGTTAATAATAATGGTAAAGATAATTTGAAAAGATTTTATAGTAAAAGTGATGAGGGAATTTTCTTAGGTTACTCTTCATATAGCAAAGCCTACAAAGTGCTGAACAAAAGAACAAATTGTGTTGAAGAAAGCATTCATGTTGCTTTTGATGAGAATATTATTGTGTATAAGAGTAACATGAAGGATAATATTGAACTAGAACATCGTACTGAGAAACATGAAGTGCAACCTAGTTTATCTACAGAAAAACTAGTATTGACAAAGTCGGGAGGAACAACGGGAACTAATCAAGTCCTAATTCACTTAGAATCTATAGCTGATGGACTAACTCAAAGACTCAGAATGAAAAACTACAAATGCCAGGATTCACATCTGATTTACAGTGTTCTCACAAATCTGACCTTTGGAATTACTAATAGATTAGTACATAAGAACTTATGTGCATTCAAGGGCTTTTTGTCAATGGTAGGACAAACAAAGGTGGGAAAAGCACTGCAAGATGAAGATTGGATACTTGCTATGTAGGAAGGGCTAAATTAATTTGAAAGATGCAAAGTGTGGCATATTATGCCTAAACTAGAAGAGAACATTGTCATTCACACAAAATGGGTGTTCAAAAACAAGCCTGATAAGAATGGAGTAGTTATAAGGAACAAGGTCAGATTGGTAGTCCAAGGGTACAATGAAGAAGAAAGAATAGCCTATGATGAGACCTTTGCTCTGGTAGCTAGGCCTCAGGAATCACGCTATTTTCTTAGAGTTTTGTGGGTGTTAACCAACAGATATTGGCATTCCAACGCTCCAGTATCATTTTTCTTAGACATCATGACACCTTTTGTAATGACCTTGTTAAGAGTTCTAGTAGGCTCGGTGCCACCGGACGACGCCTAAAATTATTTTATGGGATCTAGAACAAGTATTAGGCAATTCTCTTAGTTTTTCATAGGTATTAGCCTAGATCCAAGTTTTCTCAAAAAAAACTTCACAGTGTCATCCATAACACTCCCTCTAAGAGTCCCAGTTGGCCCGTTGACATTAGATGGTGCCTCGAAGCATTGTGTGGGATCCAGGATAGGAATAAGGCAACTTTCTTAGGTTTTTGTTGGTATTAGCACAGGAATTTTTGTTGTCCTGGTCTCCAGGTCCATTTTTCTTAGAAAACTTCACATAATTGTCAGTGACAAGCCTATTAAGAGTTCTAGCAGGCCTAGTGAGACCGGAGGATGCCTCGTATCATCTTGTGGTCTCTATAATAGGAATTAGGTGATTTTCTTATAGGTGAATTCCATTTGCTAAGTAGCCTGTGTTTAGTGCTCACCTCTTTCTATATTTTTATAGATTGTGAGCCAGATCGATGTTATTAGACTTCTTCTTTGTTGGATTCGAGCATCTGGACTTCTTGTAAGGTAATTGCTTATGTCTTCAATAGGCCTTGAGGATTTCGCTTGAATGTTTCGGTTGTACTTGAGGACTAGACATTATGCCTTATATTTATTTTGATATTCCATATATAAAGGCTTGTACATGTAACACCAGTCCTTGGGGTAGTTCTAGCTTGTTTTTCTTCAGTTTATCTATATATTTAGACTATTATCTTCCGCTTTATCTTTACTTGTTAAGATGTAACTCGCCTTAATGGGATAGGTGAGTGCCATCTCACCAGATTTTCGTGTCATGACAGTAAGATCTCTATTATTAATGATAAATTTTGAAAAGAAATTAAATGTTCTCATTTATAGGATCTTACATCACACAAATACAAATAATTGCATCAGTAAATATAAAATATTTACTGACTCAATAAAAATTTCAAAAGAACACAAAATCCACTATCACTTCGTCCCTTGTATTATACTTTCACTTTTGACTCAGTGCAACCAATACTCCCAATAATTTCACGCATCTCACTTTCTCTCTATTTTAGAGTCTGTAAATTTACAATCATTTGAGTTTTACAATTTTTTATGTTTGTTTCAATTATTTTTCTGTTATATACATAAAAGGATTTGAAATAGTTAACTCTTTTATCTCTTTTTTTTTGTCATATTGTTTTTTCCTTTGGCAAAATTAGAAGTGACGACAAGAGTTAGAAAAATGGAAATAGCAAATGTATTGGTTTCAAGTGCAAATGATTCAATTTTTTTTAAATTTTTTCTAGAATTTTTAATCATTAATTTGTAAGTGACAAAACTTCTTTAAATTTTTTTACCAGTCTTGCTATGTGAAATAAATTTTGTAAAATCTTAAGTTCTCTTTGATTTTTAAATTATTCTTTTGATTTTGTTTTCAAACGACACTCTACCTTTATGATTAATCAATCTTTTCAAAAATATTTGTGGTGTGCGGATCATAAAAAAATAGAAAAAATATAGATCTTCTATTGGTAATGAAGTTATGCTTCCATTTATCTTTTACGGAAAATAGAGAGATGAATTTATATATTTATTAAAATCTATCTAAAGCCCCCAATTTTCTTTCACAGGAAATGCAACAGTCAAAATAAAAAAAAGCTAGAGAAAATGAATGACATAGCAAAGACTAGGGTTTGAAATTAGGTTAAATATGGGGGTGGGTGGGGGAAGTTATTTCTCTACGTCAAATTACTAAATGACAGATAAATTTCAAGTAGTATGTTTCTCACATTTTAAATTCTTACATATTTTCTGAAAGATGAAACAAATATGCTATGGAGTATGGTCATGTAGACTTTTCATTAACGTCTATTATTCTATTATATACTGATATGTCTTATGACTATTTTTTTACTTAAAAATAGCTAAATTATCTTGAAAATTAATAAAAACATCTTTGAATTTTTAAAAGTAATTATTTTAAATTATTTGAAATTGGAGAAGCTTCATAGTTAATTCATGTTATGGAGGGTCAAAAATGGATTTGAGCAACGATATAAAAGTATTATCAGTTAAAATAATTAATAATATAAAATATTTTTAAAATAGAACATCAAAAAATGCATGACATATGGCCATGATGATAAACATGGTATAATGATCAATAAAATTCACTCAGAAATATGAGAACATTGATGTTGCTGAGGTTTGTATTATCAATTATACTTTTCAAAATCATTGTCATGATCCGAAATCAGGGTATAATGACACTCGCCTAACCCACCAAGGTATGTCATCCTAAAACTTAAATAACTCAACATAATTATAAAAGTGAAAGGTAAACAATCTAATAAGTTAGATAAGTATAGGAAATCAAAAGTTATAACCATCCCAGAGCTAGATCACATGTACAAGCCTTTGAAGTGTATACAATCGTAAAGTTGCATCAGAAGTACCAATGCACAAATATAGTGAAAGAAATGTACACAATCTTAGTTTCATCACGGTTTAAATATCATCAAGTTCTCAATAGCATCACAGTTTCAATGTCATCATGATCTCATTATCATCATAGTTTCAATATCATTCACATTCACATTCACATTTCAACATATGTACCATAACAATATCAACACCAAATAATCCACAAGATCACATGTATCACCATTCCCCAATTAATTCATAAGTAAAGATACATGAATAAGTACTAAATACGAAAACTCGTTATCAAAGCCTATAAGTATATAATTCTATCCCAAAACACTCAATTCCACACACGTAGGGGTATACAATGTTCAATCATATTTAAGAAAAGATTAGAAGTCCAATTTCCTTAGAAAAAGTCTCGAATCAAGCAAAATCCATGGCCTTTCACCTTCCACGATAATCCAAATCAGTATAATCAATTCAGTTATAGTATCACAATTGCATAACGAATCTAATGACACTAAAACCAATTAGTTCTGCTGAAAAGGACAAAATGGTCAAAAATCCCCTGACAGAGAAGTAATTGGAATCATAAAAGTGTCTCCAAGTAATAAGGAGTTCAACAACAAAAACTATTTCAAAAAAGAGTTGAAATTAGCTAGAAATAATTGATTTAGCATTAGGAATCAATACTTGAAAAATCCATAATTTCTATAATTAAAAACCCCAAATTATAAGATAAAACACAAATCAATGAAAATTAAAGAAATAGGTTAGAAAGAAGTTATCCAATAGATTTGCCTTAAAAACCTTGAAGAATATCCCAAGAAAGACACTTCAAATATTAAATCGGGTGGAAAAACATTAAGCTCGTCACTTAAAAGTTATTCACTGTTCAGGTTTGTTTAATGCTAGAGCACTGCACGTGATGCAGAAGCCGGAAACTTAATGCTCCACTAAAATAGAGTAGACACAATAAGTACTTAGTGAACGCAGACAACCCTATGAATGCGGAGGTTAAGGAGTACAATACTCCAGGAATGCGGAACATAAGCTCAATTGCACTAGAAATCAGTTCACACTAGCTTAAACACAACACAAATAAATTATAACAAGGACCCTCAAGATTCATTCAAAACCTCATGAGCATAAATCTAAGATGGAATCCTATTAGAAATGACATTCTGGATTCAACAGAACCGTCAGAATTTGAATTCGAGACCTCCTTAGCCTGAAACCCAAGAAAGATCCTTTCAATTAGTTGATTTGTTGCAAAAATACAACATATTTGATGCTTAAAAACTTAGAATTTTGTGTGTTGCTAAGGCGATATTAGTAGATTTGATGCATTTTTCTGTTGTTGTTTTTGCATGATTACAAGGTTGGCACTATTTTTGGGTTAAGTGTGCGGATTTTGCTAAAGTCGAGGTTTCACAAGACCTTTTATGGGATTTAGAGAATTCGATCCATAGATCCGGTTTCATACAAAATTCTAGTGAAGTGTGATTTTTCTGAAGTTAAGTCTAAGAACATAAAGACGAGCCATAGAAGATTATAAGAGTTGTAGACTTAGTGTCGTGCCTTGTGGATCAGAAAGTGGAGAGTTGCTGAAAAATCATCATGTCAAACCCCCTATGGGTCATAAAACTTTATACAGGACATAGAAGGGTGTCATATAAGTCAATTGATAAATTGAAGATGCAATCCACGAAAACCTGACTATGGGATTTAAAACATTATACGGCTCGTAGAAGCTCCCGTAGAGTCTGTTGACCCAGTTCCCCTAACCCATTTTGGTTTGGTATTTTAAACAAAATAAATAAGTTTTTTAGGTTAGTTTTCATATAGAACATTACAGAAGAGTAGAGAATAGTAGAAAGCTTGAGAGAAACACTTGTGAAATATTATTCTTGTCTTTAATTTGATCTTGTAATTCTTGGTAAAGAGTTTGGATTTCTTGTTCTTAATTCTCTTATGTAAGCTTAATTATGTTATTAAAATTCATGATTCTTACATCTATGCTGATCATGAGTATCTAAATCCACAACTTTTGTTGTGGGAATCATGAAGAACTAATAAGGTAAAAATGAATGATGCATAATTCTTCAAAAGTATACATGCATGTATTAATTAATTCTAGTTGGTTTGATTGCTTTTTAATGGTGATCAATGTTAGAACATGCCTACTGTTATTAACTGGATCAAGATAGTAATGAATATGAAAAGAGATTAATTTTTAACTGGATTTGATTGATGTTTCGTGTCTAATCGACCAAACTAGGCCAAGGGGAGGGTGTACTGGAATAATAGGTAAGGGTTAGTATAACACACAGCGTAGATGGATCAAATCACATAGTGAAATTTCATGCTCACCTGGATCAAAGGATTTTATAAACGTAACTTACCGTTCTTCATGCCACAAACTAGAAAAGAATTTAATTATCTTGTAATCCTAAGTTAGGGACTCGGGGAACACAATACTCTAGTTACTCTTCATGCTAATTTAACACTTGTCTTAGTTTAAGATTACTTTTCATAGTTGTTAACCCCCTTTCTTTGGGAGATAAGTAGGTTAATCCACCCGAATTGCTTTAAACTCTTCTAAGTCTACCATATTCCCTATGGGATCGGCCGTAACCTAGGTTAGGTGATATATCTTGCCAACAACTGCATTAGCCTTAAAAAGAAGGTGTAGCTTGGGAGGGATTAAAATTTTGGCGTTGTTACCGAGGTATATGGCTAGACTTGTTTAATTTGATTAGTTCAAAAATTAATCCTTATTTCCCTCCTTGGACACCATGTGCACCAAGAATGCCACAGAACTCAACTAAAACTCTCAGTTGTAGAATTTAGCATACAGTTTCTCCCCTCTAAGCCTTGGGAGCATAATCATCAAATTTATTACATGATCCTCCCCGGTTTTGCAGTAGACTAAGATATCATTGATGAACACTATCACAAACAAATCCAGATACGAATGGTACACCTCGTTTATCTACTCTATAAATGCTCCAAGGGCATTAGTCAAACCAAAGGACATAATAAGAAACTCAAAATGGTCATACCTGGATCAAAAAATTGTTTTAGGAATATATGAAGGCTGAGTAGTTTATGGTACCCTGACCTCAAATCAATCTTAAAAAGTAATTTATCTACCTGAAGTTGATAAAATAATTTATCAATATGAGATAGTGGGTACTTGTTATTGATAGTCACCTTGTCAACAACCTATATTCAATATATCTTGTCATGCATTAATTCTTATTCTTTACAAATAAGACTGGAGCACCCCAAGGTGAAATACTAGGGCGAATAAACCCTTGCTTAATAGATTTTAGAGCTTCTCTTTTGGATCCTTCAACTTAGCAGGAGCCATATGATAGGGAATGATTGAAATAGGATTAGTGATCGGCTCAAGGTCAATAGCAAAATCAAGGTCCTTATCAAGAGGGACTCTCGGTAGATCTATAGGAAACACATCTTGAAACTCACAAACCACTAGAATAGAGTCCATAGATGTTTGCTCAATAATAGTATTACAAATAAAAGTCAAATAAGCCAAATACCCTATATCAATCAACTTTTGGGCTTGAATATAAGATTTAATTCTATTAGGATAAGAACCCCTTGAACCTGTCCAATCTATCCTCGATTTACCTAGCATGGCTAAGGTAATGGTCTTCGCATAACATTCAAGAATAGTACAAACAAAGATAACTAACCTATTACCATAATAACATCAAAATCTACTGTATCAATAATAATCATATCCACCCAAGTCTCACAGACCACCATGGTCATAAGACAGGATTGGTACACCCAATCCACTATTAAGTTCTAACCTACTGGGTTGAAACATAGACATGCACAGATATCATATCATATGGAAAATCAAACTCTAAGGAGAAATATGCTATCACATATGAATGAGTGGATGATAAAGCCCAAATTACACCTCCTAATTAAAGTATAAGCAGTCATTGTTTCACATAGGAACTAATAATAATTAGGATACATTCCATGAGGAATATGATTTAGATTTGTTATAATTAAAGCAATGTCAATGAATTAATCATCTTATTTCTAGAAGGGGTTTTAGTGTAGAAAGCAATTATTCAATCCTACGATAAGAAAAATATTCAATACAGGTATTACTGATTCAGTGAGAGAATTAATAGGGTATTATGTTCCCATGAATTTCTAACACAGTATAACCTAATAATAATTGTAACCTTTTCTAGTATGTAGCATGCGTAACTAGGAGGATATGTTCACCTAATCCCTTGGGTTGGCAACTAGGCAAATTTTACTACACAACTTGGGTCGTCTAGGGGTATTGCTTTACTAACCTGTACCTTGGTCCCACTACAACCATCATTTGGGTCATTCAACTTGATTAGATTAGTGTGATCATATCGAATACTATTATTTATCTCTTATCCCATTCATTATCCCCTTGGAATGGTGAGAAAGAATAAGGTGAGTTCTAACGTTGGCCATGAGATCGTACTTTAACTCTGACAATCCGTGCGGCCTAGCAAACTTACAACATTCAAGTTGCTAGTCAGCCTAACTCCTAAAGCTTAGCAAGACTTAGAAAGACCAAGCTTAAGAAAACCTTACGAAGGAACTTGGTTATTTGGAGTAAGAAAAAAAGATCTTTGTATTAAGAACTCTTGGAAGCTTTTACAAGGGTTGAATGTTACTTGATTTCTGGATGCCTAAAATGACTTGCTTAAGGGCTATTTATACTTGCCACAACTCTAAATGGACGGTTGGGATCATTTTGATCCAATGGCTACAATTCTTGGCCTAGAATCTTCTCCTAATATGTCTAGATATTTATCACCATTAAAAAGCATTAAAAACAAAGAGATAAACAATATATGCATGCACACTTTCTAAGGATTACAAATTAATTAGTTTTATATTGTTAGTTCTTCATGGTTCCCACAACTCTAGTTGTGGATTTAACTACTCATATTCATTATAGATGAAAAATCAAGTTTTAAGCTTGCATAATTAAACACATCTATTGAAGAATATAAAATTTGAAATCTCTACATAAACTGTAATATCATCATCCAAAGACAAGCACAAAAAGTATCAACTCAAAGTATCCAAGAACAACCTAAAAGTAAGTGATAATATATATTTTGATGTTCTGTAAGTCCAAAAATGATTTTGACTAAAAAACTTATTTATAAGATAATGAAACCAAACCCTAAATTGCTTAGGAAAATTGGATTTGGGACTTTCGACGAATCAGTGTATTAGTCGTGACTCAATTGATGATTCATGGAAAGGTTTTGTAGACTGCTCATTGTGAAAAACACCTTTCAAGCATGAGAGTCTATCTATAGCTACTAGCTTGGACTACGGGCCATAGACTCTTCTATCCTGTTAACTTTTCAAAAATATTTAAACTCTGGGCCTTCCTTTCATGAACAATTCTACGGGTCATGAAAGGAACCACTATCCATCTTGCTAATCATAACTCCACCTTCAAAAAATATTTCCAACACTAGATCAAGACCACCACCCCACCTATAGTTAGTGGATCAAACCACAGTTCATAGGTGTCTCTTGCATTACCAAAAAGAACAAAAATCAGTAATCTTTACAAGAATATCCCAAAACCTATAATCCATTAAAAACAACATAATAATACATCAAATATACTAAAATAACTTGGATAATGCACAAAATTCTAAGTTTAGAGCATCAAAAGTGCCATATTTTGGTGGCACATCAACGCCCTCAAATTAAAAGTGTATCTTGTATTGACTTAATCTAATATAGGCAGTATAACAGTCACCTAAACGTCAAATAGATGGCCAAGCTGAAAGGACAATTCAAGAAGAGACTTGCAGATATGCTTAGGGCCTATGTTTTGTAGTTCAAAGGTAGTTGGGATGAATACCTTTCACTTATTGAGTTTGCCTATAACAATAGCTATCACTCTAGCATTCAGATGGATCGCTTCAAAGCCCTATGTGGTAGACAATGTCGAACCTTGATTGGATTGCTTAATTTGGGAGAAAATGCTTTATTGGGATCGGATTTGATCATGGATGCTTTGGAAAAAGTGAGGTTGATAAGAGAGAGATTGAATACAATTCAAAGTACTCTGACATAAGGAGGACAGATCTTGAATTTGATCTCGGCGATTGGGTGTATTTGAAAGTTGCACCCATGAAGGGTGTAGTTCGGTTTGACAAGAAAGGGAAGCTGAGCCCAAGATTGGGGAGGCATTATAGAATTATGAAGAGAATCGGTAAGGTTTCCTATGAATTAGGGTTGGCAATGGAGATAAGTATGGTCTATTCAGTCTTTCATGCTTCTTTGTTGAGGAAGTGCATTCGTGTCCTAAGTTCTATAGTGCTGCTAGATGTTATGGGTATTGTAGAAGATAACTTGACTTGTGAGGTAGTTCCAATGGAATTACTTGATAGACAAGTGAACCGCCTGAGAATTAAAGATATGGCATCCATCAAAGTCCTTTGGGAGTACCAACAAGTTGAAAGTGACACGTAGAAAGCCGAAGCTGATATAAAAAAGTGATATCCCATCTTTTCTTTTTCAATCAAGTTTGAGATGATATGATTTTCGCATCTTAGAAACTTTTCTCCTTGCATTCCATTTCCGTAACATTCATGCATGTTTTATATATATTTGAGATTAAATTATAAGTGCTATTTAAACCATGGTTTGAAAATCTTAAATTATGCATGTGTTGTATTTAACACATGGTTCATGAGTCCATTCCTTAGAGCTTTGCATAGTATATTCTGGGATGAATTTTCACAATGGGGAAATGATTTAAGACCCAACTTATACGGGTAGGGGAGATGTAAGAAATAACACTAGAAAATTCGAATTGTTGATATTTATGAAGGGGTTTTATGGCTTGTGAGGCGTAGTACTGCTTGTAAAGTGGGTGTTGTAGGATCTAAATCAGAGAAAGAAAGTCTCTGAAATTTGAAGAAGGGCCATCAGAAGAAACCCCATTGATGGTCCGTAGAACTATCTACGAGTCATAGAGGAGGTTTCGTAACAAGTTTTAGTAACTCAAATTTTAGGGTCCTAAGTTTATTAAAGATCGTCTACGGCTCATAGAATGGTCTACGACTCATAGACGGGGTCTCGCAGACCCATTTGGTCAGGATATTAATAGGGTTAAATTTGACCTTTCCTTCTTTTTTAACCCTAAACTGCATCATTTTGACCCCATCTATGTCCATTGGCAGTATATGCAACCCTAATACATCCCATTCTTCCTCATTCCAAAACCTTAAGTCTTAAGAACTCTCTTAAACTCCTCAAGGTGTTCAACTAAAAGGTGCCAGCTAGGGTTTCTGGTTCACCACCTTTAATTCAGATTTTCTCCACCAAAATCACACCAATGTATGTGGGTTTGATTGTGGGAACCTTCCTTCCCACAAGTCTAACCATTTCTCTTCTCGTGCTACTTGAAGTTTATGAATCTTTATGGGTATCGTATGAACTCTTGCATATGATATCACTATTATGCATTCTATTATAGTTTGTTTTTGTGCATTGTCATAAAGTAAGCTATCATGTTGTATTTATGAATTTATATAAGTATGGAGGAAGTCTTCACTAGGGTTTTACTTGATAATATGAATTTTATGTTCCCATGACTATATTTTAGAAGATGATGTATATTATTATGATGGATTGATTAAGGATCATTTAACTAATTATTTTTTCTGAGATGTCTTGAAAGATGATCTCTAAATGATAAGGGTTTTACTAGAATATTGGTGGGTTGATTTGAATGATTTTAAATGAATTTATTTTACTCCACTCATGTTCTATATTCTTGAATTGTATGATTTCAAGCGTATGTGTATATCATCCAGCAGGTTTTGACTAATCTATTTAATTAGATCCTATATTGACTAAAGTTTTACTATGAGATATGTAAATTATAAATATTGTAAATGTTAAAGGGCCACTATTCATGATATGAGCTTATGAGAATGTTACAAGTGTATGAATAATATGGAGCCCTATTTCTTTGATATCATGATATAAAGGTGATGAGCTACTCTTATGATACTTACGTGAATTATGAAGTTTTATATAAGATGGATGTGTATATATAAATTGAGTATTCCTTTGGATTGTTGACCTAGAACATAGATGAACTTGATGGGTAGCCTTTGTCTCTTAACTATGTGTCACCAAATAGGACATTTGTGAATACCTACCTAAAAGGTCATGCCATAAGGTAGAATTTGCACGCCCCGAGTGTCGTTAGGGCGAACTAGCATCCATTGTCGATACGGCTCAGGAGAACCAACCTATATCTATGCACTTTTTAGACATATTATGAGGGATTTCTATCTTTATTGTGCTTTTAAGAAAGTAAAAGATAATAACAAGCCAAAAGAAAATGCAGATGACTAGGCCATTGGGCCACGGTGTCTAAGGTACGATACATGACCATACTTTTAATTTACATAATCTACAAAGCATATAGATAAGGAAAAGTATTTGATAAGGGTCAAGACAGGCCCTACCTTAACTACTATACAATACAAACATTAAGCTCTAGACACACACAATGCTCTGAAGCAACCTGGAGCTTGCTAACAACAGCTGGATATCTTAGACTCTACTGGGGAGTTCTACTAGCATCTGTACCTGCAGCATAGAATGCAAGTCCCCCGTAAGGGATGTCAATACGATATAATATACTTAATATGTATGGCAGGAAATATTGTATATGAAGTAACAACTCAAATGACACTATGCACTGGTGAAGGATGAGAGACCACCTTTGGTTATATTTTGAATCATGTACTTTATGTTCTTTATATTATTTTACCTTTACTGTATAATCTGTGCACAGCTATAACATAAATAACCAATTGATCAGTGGTAAAATTGTATCAGGATTGTCCCTAGCTAGGTTCTACCTTAACCCCTCGGTCTACCACCCATGATAGTATCGTCCCTGGTTAGGTGATTCTTCCACCCCTCGGGCTACGACCCATCAACAAACAATATACTTTATCTTTCAATTACCTTTGAGATGATTCTTTTGGTAGTCATAATATTGGACCTATAGGACTGTAGATGTAGCATGTGACATGTAAATGAACGTACAAGATAATATGACAATGAAAAGAGCATATTTCATAAATAATGAGATGCGTATGAAATGAAATAACTCGTGAACTTTATTTAGCAATAAGAACCCATGTAAGTTGGTATCCATGTGTATATGAAGATTTAAAGGTGATTATATATGGCATCATGTGAACATATGAAAGAGTGGAGACACAGTTAATAGTTGCGTTGAAGCTGGTGATGCCTTTATGTACCAAGGAGGGATCTATGTTTCATGCCAAACGATACGAAATCAAGTAGCCTTACATACCTTGTTATATGAGCTCATTATGACCTTGTAGTGGCTGAGTTTTCTCTCAAATTTTTATCTATAGTATATTAGGCAATAAGACTAGTATTAGCAGTGATAAAACACATCTTAGCAGTCCAATACCATAAAAACTAATATCCGAGCATCAAACGTTTAATTAGCGACGCAAAGATATTTCTACACCCTTTTCACTTATAATAGTATTTTCTAACAATCATTCTTATATACATGTCATGTACATCTTATTTCAAACAATTAATAGTCTTACAACAACTCAGAAGATAAAATACATAACAATTCTTCGCAACATACAAACAAGCGACACAACATTACATCTTTCCTCCACTCTTCAACGTCAACAATGCCGAATCTGTTTTAACTTTACCTAAATTGTTTCCAACATTTTTATCACATAAACCTAGTCTTAAAATAGTCCAAAATAGTCCCAAAATAGGGGATGGTCATGGAATAACATATTAAAACTATCAACTCACAAAGTTCTTTTAAGGGTACAATTACGACATCGTACAACAATTCATCTTTGCAGGCTGTAAAAGTAGTGCAACAGCTTAATCACATTACTAACAAACTATCCTTTGTTAACAACATAAGTAGTACTTAATAATTCAGCCAAACAAGAAGAGAAAAGCCTCTTGAACAACATGGAAAATTAACAACAATCCTTAGGACACAAGCTGTCCAGAATTTCCAGCACAACATACTAGCATATACTTCTTGTTTTTCATGAAGAAACCATAATAGATATACAACTATGATTACTTACCTTTGCCTTCAATATTATGGTTTCCTTTATAAACCTTAGAAGGTTGCAATAGCTACTTGGTAAAGTGAAATAAAGAGAAAATAAGAGTCTTTTGAAAAACTGAAAACTTGTTTGAAAAACTGAAAACTTGTTTGAAAAACTGAAAACTTATTTCAATTGGAAATGACTAGAGGGATGGTTTTGATCCATTTTTAAGGACTTCTTTGAATGAATTTCTCTTGAAAGTTTGACCATGCATGAAAACCTATTCATACACTTGTTATACAACAACTTGTCCCTCATAATTTTGCCTAAATGGGTCTCAAATTTGATGGACCTTGACTGCCCATTTTTCAGCTTTGTTCTTAATTAGTCTTAGGCCCAAATAGTCAAGTGAGTTGTGTTACACTTGGGTCCTTTTTACATTATTCTTGGACTGAAAATAAGGTCCATTTATGATGCTAAAACATGAAACAAATTTATGCCCTCAACATGAACTTTATTCATAATTGATCTTGAACAAATTCGACGTTAGGCCTCGGCTCTGTTTAGCTAGAAAATTTAAGATAAGCAAGTAGGTGACTCACCTACTAGCTTATTACGTCCTACAAGAATAATAATTTATTCACTTTGTTTAGGACTATAATCTCCTAAATTTAACACAAAACATGTATACACTCAACCCTCTTAAGCATTAGACGCCGTCTATTAAAAAGCACTTTTAAAAATTGACGCTAATTTAACCAAACCATATCATGTTACATTTAAATAGAGTTAATTCATGTAAAATCTGGAGTGCTACAAGAATAATTCACAACTCCTAATGAAAAGATTCTATTGTAAGGTGAGGACATCTCTTAACTCCAAAAGAAAGATTGTATCGTAAGGTAAGAACATCTCTTAACTTCCACTAAAAAGATCATATCATAAAGTAAGGACATATTATAATACTTTCAAAAAATGCTATTTCATAAAATAGAAATATTTATAACACTCTCCGAAAAGGTTATATCATAATGTGAGTGGTTTGTTTTTCCTTGGCAAGTAGACCACTCTTAATTCGGTGTGAAGTAAACATCGAGATTCCAAGCATTTGCTTGCTTGGTAATATATGTTGGTTAGTGTCTCCTCTCACATTTTTATGATGTATTATCATAAATGACTATGTTCACGCATGATTAATATAAGCATTGACTATACATATCATATTGAGCTTATGCCCATTGAATATGGTTATGCATCTTAATTTTTATGGATTATATTCCTTGTTGTATTGCACCCTGCATAGTTAACACATTTCAAGTACTAACACATACTTTTGCCTACATGATCTCACCATGTCGGGACAGGATCTCCTATTCATCCTCTTTCCACACGTGGCTAGCTAGATCTTTGAAGATTGCTATTGGTGAGTCCTCTACTTCGGGGACAATATCTACTTTACTTTAATGATCTTGTTAAGACATATCTAGTTAGAATTTCTTTACCATTTGAGGGTGAATCCAAGAGATGACTTGTGCCCCTTTCCATTCATATTAGAGGTGCTATTGTATATAGATGTTATGTATCAAGCTTGGATCTTATTACCTATATGTAACTGTGATGAGTTTCATTAGTCCCTTTTTCCCTCCATGCTTGTTGTATATGGATAGATGTGATGGAAGTCTCCCGTCCCTAAATGCCACAGAGCATGAGTCATACTTACCCGCCCCTTAGACTTATCTGTTATGTGTTTATTAACCCTTTACTGCTTCCGCGAAACTAAGGATGTACCATGAATGCTTAGGAGGCTTCTTTTGGGATCTCTTTGGGTTCTCATTCACTTTGTCATGTCTAGACCCCATGCTTGGGTTATGACAGAAGTCAACCTCACAATCAAGTATCACAAAGTCCACAGGAAACATAAAATTTTCAACTTGGACTGTAATATATTAAAGTATCCCTACAAGCTTCTTCATTGTTCTATTTTCAATCAATAACTGCATTATAGTCGACATGGGGACTCCTAAGTCTAACTAAACACTGCAAGAGGAATTAGGTTGATGCTAGCTTCTAAGCGCATAACAACTTTGTAAAGTAAAAAACTCTAAAGGTGTAAGGTATGGTGAATTCTCAAGGGTCCTTCTTTTGCAATAAGGACCTTGTCATAATGGCTCTTCAATAGTGAAGATCATGATAACCTATTGAATCACCATTTTCTTATTTCTCACTAAGTCTTTCGTGAACATACCATACCTGATCCTTTGCTCTAATGCATAAATAAATGGAAGAATGATAGATAATTACTTCAATAATAAGGCAGAATTCTTAGACTTGCCTAAGTCTTCTCTTTTATCCTATGAGGGAAAGGTAGTGGACGCCTTGGTATAGGCTTTAACTTCTTTGGTGTCACCACATCATTACCCACAACAACCTTGGCCTTGTCATCTCTAGTCTCTTTATCTTTATTCACTTCAATCTCCTGATGAACTACATCATCCACTATTGAGATTGGTGGGAAAATCATCTACTTACCTCCTTATTTAGTCACCTCCATGCACTTCCCATTGTTCTTTTTTGTTTTACACCATGTTGCTCAGCAATACACCCTTCTAGCACTGATTCAACTAAGTTGACATCTGACAATATTGTTGCTCCAACTGCTTAATGGTTACTACATGAGAATCTATTGTTTGATTAATTCCTGATATGTCATCTTTCATTCCCTTCAAGGTCTCATCGTGTGCATCTACTTTCTTCAACAACTTATCAAACATCTCCTCATTCCTTGAATTACCTACTATAGAATCATGATTTTGTAGTGTCACATATGGTCTATTTTGATACCCATCTCTATGTGCCTAATCTTTATCTCAATCTTAGCGCCTATTTCTATCATAGTATCCTTCTTTGCTATTGCCCTTGCATGTATTATCTCTACTATAGTTTTGACCTTAGTTTTCTTAAACTTGGTGCCACAGTCATAATTGGACCCTTGGGCATTAGTTTGATAATCCTCCTCCCCAAGTTGATCCTCTAGGAAGCAAGTGTCAACCTCAAAACATAACAATCCATAAACGGGCAACATTAGTGGTTGTTGACTGATTGCATTCATCCATTCCTATTGTTGCTTAATCAATAATCCTATATTAGTGCCAATATGAACTTACTCCTATAAGACTTGTTGATTGATTTTAGATTGCTTTGGATTAGTACTAACTGAGAAGGAACTCTTTGTTGTCTCTGAGTCCTTAGTGGGCCATGAATGATTTTTCTTTGCATCTCTCTATAGTTGTTTGGCTATCTCTGCAAACGTGCAGTCTAAGAATGATCTTTTAATTATACTATCACTAACAACTTTATTTTTGTCATGTAGTGCTGAATAGAAAATTTCCCCTGATGAATCATCAATTGTCTTGTGGTTAGGAAGACTTCGTAAGTACTTAACAAACCACTCCCAAGTGGCACTAATAGACTCTCAAGGTGTGTGTGAGAAGTTATAGATTCGGTCTATGAGTTTCAACTTCTTTGACTTGGGAAAATATCTCTCTAGGAAGGGTCTTTGCAACTTTGCCCATGTAGTGATAGAGTTAAAGAGAAGCTCAAATATCCATACTATTGCTACACCAATAAGAGATAATGGTAAAATCCAGAGCCAAACGACATCCATGGACAAGTTTTGATTCCCCAATATACTCGTATGGATGAAGACAACATTAAGTAGATGGTTATGTGGACCCACTATGTTGCAACATCTATAGTAACCCACTTGATATGAAAAAACTTACTATGCACTGATAGAGGAGGTAATGCAATGGCTCCCGCACCATCCATCGCTGTTGGGTCAAGTCTGTATGGATTCCACCCATCTACTACTACTTGTTGACCTTGTGGTAGTTGATTTTCCATAACACGTGGAGGTGATGAGTTTATGTTATGCAAGTTCAGCACTTCATTTGCACCATTGTTGGAGTTATCATAGGCCATTCTTCTCATGATTTGTTGAATTTCTAGATTAAATAGAGTAAAGGGATTGCCTTGACTGCGGGTATTGAGCATACACTCCACCTGTATCTGCAAAAAGAAACAAAAATAACAAAAAATACTTAAAATAAAGAAAATGATTAACTCTCTAATTACCTTAATTAAACTAATCTAAAATCCATATTGCACGGCAATGGCACAAAAATTTGATCACGACTAAATTCCACCTCCTAATTAAGGTATAAGTGGTTGCTATTCAAATATAGAACCTAACAATGGTTAGGGTCGATCCCACGAGGAATATGGTCTCGACATGGTAGAATTAAAGAATATTCGATGAATTAATCATCTTACTTCTAGAAGGGGGCTTTGGATAAAAAGCAATTATTCAATCCTAAACTAAGAATAATATTTGATAGAAGTACTACTGATTCACTAAGAGAAGTAACTAGGGTATTGTGTTCCCCATTAATTCTCAATGCAATCTATCCTAATGATTGTAACCTTTTATATTATGTAGCTTGCAGAATTATTAAGTTATGTTCACCTAATTCTTTTGGCCAACAACTAGGTAAATTTCATCACGCAACTTGGGCCATCTACGTGTGTCATTGTACTGATCCTTACCGTGGTCCTAATAACCGCTAAGTTTGATGTAATGAGGTGCTAATGTCAAATCCTATTATTTATGCCTTATTCCATTCATTACCCCCTTGGGTCGGCGAGCAAGAATACGATGAGTCCTAAGATTTTCCACCATTAAAAAGACATTCAAAATGAACAGATAAATAGTACATACATGCACACTTTCCAAGGATTACAAATTATTTTTAGTTTTACTTTATTAGTTCTTTATAGTTACCACAACACTTATTGTGGATTCAGCTACTTATATTCATTGTAGATGAAGAAATCATGTTTGATGTTTGCATAACTAAACACTTATAGCTAAGAATTAAAGAATGTAAAATCCAAAATCTCCAAATAAATTGCAATATCAAGATCCAAAGAAAAGCACAAAAGTATCAACTCAAAGTATCCAAGAAAAACCGAAAAATAATTGACAATATATATTCTAATGTTGTATGTCCAAAAATAACTAAAAATCCTATTTATAAGAAAAGAAAAAAAAATCCTAAACTAATTAAGAAAAACTAGATTCGGGACCTTCCACAAGCCAGCGTATGGATGGTGACTTGATTGACGACTCATAGAAGGGCTTCAAAGACTACTTCTTGTGAAAAATATCTTCCATGCATGAGACTCTATCTACGGCTCCTATCTTGTTCTACTAGCCTTAAACTATCAAAACTTTGGGCCTTCCTTTAATGAATAATTCTACAGGTTGTGGACAGAACCATGACCCATCCTTTTAATCTTAACTTTAACTTCATAAATTGGTCCCAATACTTGATCAGGACCACGAACCCACACCTTTGGCTCATGGACCAAATCAAGGCCCATAGGTGGTCTCGTACATCACCAAAAAACTAAGAAAATTACAATAATCATAGTAACCTCCCAAATTCTGTAATCTTATAAAACTAACATAAAAGGACATCAAATCTACAAAAATCGTATAGGGTACACATAAAATTTTAAGTTTAAAGAATTAAAAGCATTTTATTTTTATGGCACATCAGTGAAGCCAGGATCAACTAACATAAATGCAGGGTGATGGTAAACAGGAATAATGCCTGTGATGACATCATTAGAGGCCTCAACCTCTAGTTTACATGTGTAAGCGTAGCAATGGACTCCCCGTCCTCCACTAGTAGAAGTTTTCCCTCTACAACCAAAATGTGTGAAAATATCACCTGCTCCTCTACCTCTAATGCATCCACTTCTATCGGTTTGACTTCACCCTCAGCCTCTAGTATGTGGGGTTGTACCTCTAACTGATGGTGACAGATCTTGAATCGCTGCAGCAAAGTAAGAATGGTGGGGCCTAGAATAACACTACATAGGGCACTATCAAATGATATGAACAGGATATCCACACTCAAAACAAGATCTAAAAGTGAACATTTTCTAAGAAGGAATAGGAAGAATACTATAGCAACCCTAACCTGTAGGCCTCTGTTGGGAAGCGAAAGAATATTGACCTAAGCAATAAGAAACATAAGGACCTTATAAACCCTCTGAAGCTTGTAAGGCTGCACAAACCTTGTAGTGCTGAAATGAATCACCTCCCATAGTCATAACTCTGCCTCTTGATAAGGCAGTTGAGAACCAGTTCAATGAAAGGACACTTTTGGGGATCCCCAAACTCCCTTCTCTACATGAGCTTCACCTTCTTATTGTCACTAACAACTGACTGAAAAGATGCTCTATCCCTAGACACCTAAAATACTGACATTCTGATAGAACAAGCGAACCCTCTAACAAATCGGCAAACACTCCTTGCTTTATAGGAATAATAGCTGGAGAATGCCAAGCTTGCTAGAAGAAATGAATCTCATAAATTGTCATAGTGCCTTATCTCAAACTCTCGAACCTTAGATGGCTCTTCTCAGGGACACTCCAAGGAATGAATCTATCATAGTATAGACTAGAAAATGCCTCCCAAGTCATCAAGGGAGTCCCTACTTCAAAGGACCCCAAAAAGGTCCTTCACCACCCTCTAGCTGGGCCACAAAGTTGGAGGGTAACATATGTAAACCATAACCCTGCCAATCCCATGGTCTCAAGTAACTCCTAGTAAGTAACTAAGAACTCATGTGCTCCTCGATCTTTCCACTCTAGAACTAAAGTGGGTCCATCTTCCTAAGCCTCGAATACATTTGCTGCTCTTCATTAACAAAGGACGCTACTAGAGGAATCTCAAAAATAGGTGGTTCTAGTGGCTGGTGCACCTATTCCTGGATCACGAAGCCTTGATGCTAATGATGAGGCTGAACCCTAACCAATATTTTTAAAGTACCTGATGTATCAGCTCATAACTCTCAGAAGCATATCCTTTAGTAATGGCGGTGTAGTATAGTCATGAGGAACCTGCTCCTCTTTAGGCTCAAAAACTCATTCCTTATTTAGTGCTACTCCTTGAACCCAACATCAATCTTTACCTCTGGCTCAGCCCCTACCCCAAACTACGTTCCCAATAGAAGTCTTAGCGATTAATTCCCATTCTCTAGTACTGGTTGTAGCTCTAGTCATCACCATTTATGAAAAGGACATACAACCACTCAACACTCAAAGAAAACCCACAGATAAATTGATTAGAATGAAGTAAAAGACAATTTCCTAATAGTCTTCCTAGCCTCTCAAGGATAAGAAATGGAGGTCTCCGATCTGATCCTTATGATTCTACTGGGCTAAGCTTGTAGGCATATAAGACATATGTGTTAGGACCCGCAACGTAATTTAAACCCCAAACGTCCTTAGTTGGTTTGATTTAATAAAGTTTGGGATCGAATGTAACATTTTACCTAAGTTAGATCCTTAAGAATAAAAAGGGATGTGGGGTCAAGGTGTGTGTTAATTTCGTATTGGCAGAAGTGTTATATGTGAGCCTATATATATGTGTATACCTTGTACAAGTTATACATCCAATACTTAGACAAAAAATTGAGCGAAAATTTGGTGAACAAGAAAGATACTCTCGGGTTGCTACAGTAACCCTGAAAAAAAATTCAGTTTTTTCGTGTTTTTTATTATTTGATGCTTCAAAATCGGTATATTGTAGCCTCTAAGTAGAGTGGTGGAGTTAGTTGGTCGAGAAAATGCGTAGTTTGCCGGTAATGAAAGTTTTGGGTGTAATAAAGGCCTGGAAGGTATGTTAATTTTTATTTATATTCATGTTAATTAATGGTTATGAAGGTGTTAGAAATGTGTTAAAATGAAGATAAAA